>KN825528.1:0-17005 GCA_000827395.1 Paxillus rubicundulus Ve08.2h10 | reverse complement strand
GGACTTCATCCGGAGCGACAGAGGGGGAGAATACATCAACCAGGCCTTCTGAGAGCAACTCCGAAAGGACGGAACTCTGCACAAGACCTCTGCTCCGTACACTCCAGAGCAGAACAGATTAGTGGAGCAGATGAACCAGATGCTATCCCTCCTTGCAAACACCATGCTGGAGGAATCCCAACTCCCCAAATCCTTCTGGGCAGATGCCATGGCCACAGCCGCCTACATCACTGCATGAAGTCCGATGTCCACACTCCATGGAGAAAATCCCTATCAAACTCTATTCCGCCAACGTGTCAATCCCACCTTTTTCTGCCTCTTCGGCTGCCCCACCTATGCTCACATACTGAAGGAACAACACAGAGGCAAATTCTGTTCCCACGGATGGAAGTGCATCATGATTGGTTACACTTATGGCCAACAAGCCTACAAGCTCCTAGGCGTCAAACGTCGGACAACCATCTCCAGCCGGCATGTCACATTTGACGAGACCAAAACCATCTCCACATGCAACCTTGCCCCATGGAATGTCCTCACTGTTGAGGGACAGTGGGAGGGACTACTTCCAAGGCAACACGAAGCAGAGCATGAGGACGCAGAGGAAGAAACCCCGGAACTTGGAACTCTGGACCTGTGCGGAACGGTGGGAGTCGACAATGCACCTCCAGACACCCCGGAGGCACAGTGGCCACCGAGCCCTACCATCAACGACCTCACAAACCGCTTCGAGCAACTCCACATGAACCCGCTGCTTGCTCCTGCTCCTGCTCCTGCTCCTGTCCACCCCCGACCTCCATCTCTGGAAAGGCCTGTACCAGCCCAGGTCATCGCTGGAGTTCAGAGAAGCAATCGGCAACACCAACAAGCTGACCAGAATCGGGACTACCAATGGACTGTAAATGAAGATGCCACACAAAGGGCTCAAAACTGTGGTGGACAACAACTGGAACCTACAGTGGAAACTCCTGAACCTCCAGAAGGTCTGGAATTCCCAAGAGCCTTTACAGTGTCCACTGAATCCCTTGAGGACTTCATCTTTGCAGGTGCAGCCAACTCCGAGTCCGATGCGTCTCTCCCGGGGATAATCCATGAAGCCTATGCAGGACCTGACACAGATCACTGGAAGTCCACCATTGAGGAAGAGCTCCTAAACCTCAACTCCAATCATGTGTACAAGACTGTCCCCATTCCAGAAGGCGTCACTCCAATAACCTCCAAGCCCATCTTCCACATCAAGCGCAACCACACCAGAAATGTCAAGCACTACAAAGCCCGCATTGTCGCACAGGGCTTCACTCAGAAGGAAGGAATCAACTACCAGGAAGTATTTGCCCCTGTGGCAAACCTCAACTCTGTCCAGACCCTTATCGCCCTTGCTGCCAAACATGACTTGGAGCTCGACCAAATGGATGTCTCCACCGCCTACCTCAACAGAGAACTGGAGGAGGACCTCTACCTGCTTCCTCCAGATGGAGCCCCTATCCAGCCCAGGTACTGCTGAAAACTCCAGCATTCCCTCTATGGACTTTTAAGCAAGCTGGACGGACTTGGAACAAGACGCTAGACAAGAAGCTCAGAGAACTCGGATTCACTCGCCTCAATGTGGAGACGTGCCTCTATGTCTTCTGGAAGGATGGGCAAGTTTGTTTTCTGGTTGTTTATGTGGACGACCTACTCCTAGCAGCTTCCTCCAGACAGTTCATGAACTCTGTCAAAGCCAAACTCTCAGCGGCCTTCAAAATGCACAACCTCAGAGAAGTCAAGTACATCCTTGGGATCGAGATCAACTGGGACCACAAACTCTGCACCATCTCCTTGTCACAGCACCAGTATTCCCAGACCATCCTAGACCACGTCGGAATGACCACCTGCAAACCCGTCTGGACTCTGATGGCGCACAACTCCCAGCTCTCTGCTACAGATCCAGAGAACGATCAGATCCTCCTGGAGATGGTCATCGAAGGCCAGAAAGTCTCCTATCTCACAGTCATCGGCTCCTTAATGTATCTCATGCTCAGAACACGCCTAGACATCACATATGCAGTCGGAATGCTCAGCCGGTTCAGTGCCGCACCAAAGCAAATGCACTGGGAAGTGGCAAAACACGTATTCCGGTACATCCAAGCCACCAAGGACATGGAACTCCGCTTTGACAGCTCCGAGGTATCTATGGACATGGACTTTCAGGGGTACTCTGATGCAGGTTGGTCTCAGGACCCAGACAATTCCTGCTCCACCTCCGGATTCCTTTTCCTCAGCAATTGCAGAGCTATCTCCTGGTCCAGCAAACAGCAGAGCATGGTTGCGCTCTCCACCACAGAGTCAGAGTACATCGGACTTAGTCTCGCCGGACAACATCTCGCATGGCTTCGGAGCTTCTTCAAAGAAATCAGACATCAACAAAAGGGGCCCACTGTCCTCCACTGCGACAACCAGGCCATCATCATCCTAAGCCATGATCCTCAATTCCGAGCATGGACTAAGCACATCCAGTGGAAGTACCACTTTGTCCAAGACAACCTTGTCGGAAAAGGAGAAGCCATCATCCGCTACGTTCCTACAGATGACATGGTAGCAGACATCCTCACGAAGCCTCTCATTCAAGAGCAGCACTGGAAATTTGTTTGAGGTATGGGACTATGAATGTGCTTGAGTGGGAGTGACAAAATACAGTGAACTCTGGAACCGGAACACCAACTCTGCATTTCCGGAATGTCGGAATTTGTACGTCCACTCTGCTCAGAGTTTCAGTGCCTGCTCAGAATCCATGTGGAACTCACACAGACTCTTATTGCACCTCATCATTCTTTACTCATCATCACTCCTGAGCCTCCAGGGATTCTCCATCACTTCCTTACATTGCTTAATTCCATTTGCCCCTTGTTCCTGTTCCTATTCCCTTCATTATCATTAGTGAGCGCTTCTCTGCCCACTCTGCTACATATATATACTTAGTTTTCACTTTGGATTCCTCAGTTGTTCTTTGCCCCTCTTTGGCAGTGGCTGAGTCTGGGAAATCACTGCCCTATGATAGTTTTTGTCATGTTGTAGTTGAGTTCTGGAGTGGTAAGGGTCTGGGAGTAGAAAGTGACCAGACAGAGTTCCTCATCCAGGCAATGGATGGAGAGGATTCCAGTGATGTCATAGCTGGAATGTTAAGTCCAGTTCCTCCAGACTGTCTGGAATTGTTGGAGGTGTAGCAGCAGACATTGGCTTAAACTTATATGTTGGTCCTTGCCTGAGTTCAGTCTGGTATTTTGGAGGTGCAGAGTAGCAGTGGAGTGGAGTGGTCAGAGGAGAAGTCAGAGAATTGAGGGTCAGAGTGATAACAAGAAGGCTAGCTTCAAGTGTCAAGAGGGGACTTAAGTGGACAGGACAGAGGAGTGATCAAAGTTGATATTTGAACTGCAGAATACAGAATACAAAAAGGGTTTATATACTACAGTGACAAGTAAACATGGAGGGCACCAGAGTACCAGAGTGGAATGGAAGGTGGGTCAAAGTCATCAGAAAGATAGGGAACAAGTCAGGAGAAGTCAAAGCAAGTTGGAATGGAATGAATCAGAAGGTGGAATCATCAGATATGTCAAATGTCTGTCAAAGTATGAAGGATGAGGAACAAGATACAGAATCAGGAGTATTAGAGATAAGCAAAAAAGCGGACTTGGCAATAAGCAGAAAGGTGGACTTGCATATAGGTGGAAAGGCAGAGTAGGCTCCAGAGGAGTGGAGTTGACTGGCACAACATGGGATATAACAAACAACTCCATCAGAACATCTTATCCTCCCCCCCTTCTGACAAGCTTGCTTCTATTCATCTCTCCAACACTTCTGACTCTTGCTGGATAGTAAACTCTGAAGACTATCTCCACCTTAACAGTCAAATCTATGTCTTGGACATTAATGATCTCCTCATCTGCAGACTCCGGTACAAACATGATCATCCCCTATCTGGTTACTTTGGTCAAAATTGGAACTTAGAACTTATTTGATGTGATTATATGTGACAGGTGGGGGGAAATCAGCAAACACAGGACCTAATAGGGGTATCTTTATACATGGGGGCAAATTCCAATGTTTCATGAAAAAAAGATTTTCAGAACATAGATTGAACAGATATCATGTTTTAACAATGTTCCAAAATAGAACATCACCCCTAGAATATGGTGAATCCAGGCCCCTAATTGGTTGGCACCACTGATAAAACAAAATATTTTTTGAGAGAGCATGATGAAAACAAAATATCTGTTTCAGCAATGTTTTCAAAATGATCTCTTACTGTGCAACACAGAGAAGAGGTACTAGTAAATCATGATGAGACGGCATCACCTTTCAGCTGATCAGTAGCCCATGTCAAATAGCAGTGGTCATCATCGCTCACCACAAAAAAGTTTGTTCCATCGCAAATGGTCTTCATCGACTAGATCGAAGAGGCTCGACCAAGGAGGGGTTGACGTCGTGTAAGTGTGGACGTTGGATCACTTGTATTATATAGTTTCATGGCGGCCCCGAAATACTAGAGAAGAACAAAAAAAATATTATGTTCAACGATAACTTTGGCCAGTTGGCCAAGTATGGTTTGTTGTGGCACCAGCCACACTGGTTGTGTTTCTCCTGTACTCTGTCACGTCAGTATTATCTCGCATCACCCACCCTTTCTTCCTTCTCCTTGTCGATACCCACGGATCTCGTTATTCTGAGCCGCTTTCTATCTTACTAGGCTGCACTGGTGCTGCTTGGGAGATCTCCGCCAACAATCATTCCACCCGCGACAGCTTTGAACGCTGTCTTGCAAAACCATTTCCTTGGCCATCACCAGACACCGCTCTCCCTTTCTCATCATGTCTTACGTCGACCAACCGACCTCGCCCGGATCCGCCATGGGCAGGCGGCTCACGAACAGGAACACTAATCGGTACAGTGTCACGGCGTTGTTCAGTATGGCTGCAGAACAGGACGTAGAGGTCGAGGACGATTTGGCCAGAGGTGCGTTCCTTATATGAAGTATATCTCTCAACGTGGTCCTAGCCCAGTAAACAGCTCAAAAACGCCTACGAGATCTCAAGGGAAAGATCTCCGCGCAGTCCAAGAAAAATTTTGTTCTTGAGCGTGATGTTCGCTATCTCGACTCCCGAATAGCTCTTCTTATCCAGAATCGTATGGCAGCAGACGAAGTGCGTGTGCACGATTGCTCCACACTGAACGTTAACGTCTCATTGTCCGATGTAGCAACGTGAGGTGGAGCGAACGCTGGAGGATGTCGACCCAACCGAAGGCCACTACCCCGATGACCGCAAGATACAACAATATTCCAATCTATTCTTCCTCCTTCAGTCCGAGCCCCGCCACATTGCCAACCTTTGTCGACTTGTCAGCTTATCTGAAATCGACACGCTTCTCCAGACGGTCATGTTCACACTGTACGGCAACCAGTACGAAAGTCGTGAGGAGCATTTGCTCCTTACGATGTTTCAGTCCGTGCTATCTGCGCAGTTCGAGACTGCCACAGAATTCGGCTCACTACTGCGAGCCAACACACCGGTGTCTCGCATGATGACTACTTACACTCGTCGAGGACCGGGACAGAGTTACCTTAAAGGGGTTCTGGCAGAACGCATTAACAGTCTCATAGAACACAAAGATCTAAATCTTGAAATAAACCCCGTCAAGGTGAAGCGTAGCGTTGCTTGACAGTCTCTTTCCTCGGAATGACAAGTTTCATTAGGTCTATGAGCAAATGATTAATCAAATCGAAGAAGAAACCGGCACGCTACCGCCGAATCTGCCCCGCGGTGTTCCTCCTGAAATTGCAGCAGAGAACGCTGACGTCCAAGCGATCATTGCTCCACGGCTTACCATGCTTATGGAAATCGCAAATAGCTTTCTCGTTACCATCATAGAGAGTATGGAGAGTGTCCCATACGGCATCCGGTGGATATGTAAACAAATTAGAAGTCTCACTCGCGTATGACGGCTTCCCTCCTCCGCCCCTTTCCTTCCTGCTGACATGGCCTATAGCGAAAATACCCTGAGGCCACCGATTATGCCATTTGCTCTCTAATAGGAGGTTTCTTCTTTCTCCGTTTTATCAACCCCGCAATCGTGACACCCCAAGCATACATGTTGGTCGATGGCGTACCTGCGAAACATCCTCGGCGGACGCTGACGCTGGTGAGCCGTCATTTTATCCCGCTTAGACACTGGGCTCTGGTTTGACACTTCCTAAAGATAGCGAAGATGCTTCAGAACCTTGCGAATAAGCCTTCATATGCTAAGGAGGCTTACATGATCACGCTGAACCCATTCGTTGAGAACAACAAAGCGCGGATCAATCAATTCCTTAACAGCCTTTGCGAGGTTGGGGACTTCTATGATACACTGGAGGTGAGGAGTTGCTCAATTAACGCCCCAGCGTTTCTGACGACTTGTACACGTGCAGATGGACCAATACATGGCACTTTCCAAGAAAGACCTCATGATCCATATTACCATGAACGAACTGTATAATACCCATGCATTGATTTTGCAGCACATCGAGACACTAGTATGTCGGTTTGTTGTTAGATATGCCATCAATGACTCAGTCTTCCGCAGTCACCGAACGATAAACAGCATCTGCGTATTCTCACCGATGAGCTCGGTCCTGCTCCACCTCAGGTTCCTCGCAAAGAGAACCGGACTATCGAACTCAACCTGTATAGTCGCTGGGAGACTCCTGTTCAAGACCTACAAACAGCACTTATGGACTCGATATCCCAGAGTGACATGCTATACATGGAAACGAAGTCCATCCTCGTCCAGCTCATACGTTCTCTCCCTCATGCCGCTGAGAAGCGGCCATACAACCTAGCAGCATTGGCGGAACGGGCGGCAACCACGAAAGACGCCACTCTTGTGCGCAAGGGTATCAAGGTGAAGGAGATGCTCCGTGAGCTCGAGGAGTTGAAGATCATCGATCAGGCGGACGGCTATAAACTCATGCAGGAGGAGGTCGCCGCAGAACTCGTTCATTTGGGTAATCTGCGAGAGAAAGTCCTCCTAGAGACCAAGTCTCTAGATGCGGTCTACAAAACCATCTGTGATCACAATAGCTATCTGCGCTCGCAGCTCGAGCAGTACAAAGCTTATCTGCAGAACGTCCGCTTGACTGCTTCCAAAGACAAGGGAAGTGCGATGGGCGTTGGTGTTGTCACCGTTGGCGGAAAGGAGAGGAAACCTTCGAGAAGTGCAGTTCTCGGCCCCTACAGGTTCACTCATGCCCAACTGGAGAAAGAAGGGATTATCGTTGAGAGCAACGTCCCAGATAATCGGCGAGTCCCACGAACTAATGCATGATTCATCGTCTAACTGCCTCTCAGGCGTCCGAATATCTACTTCAACATAACCTCGCCAAGTCCTGGAACCTTCATTATCTCCCTGCATTACAAGGGACGTGAGAAAGCTATTCTTGAGATGGATCTCAAGATTGACGATCTACTGGAGAAGGTGCGCACCAATTTCGTCGATTTTACACAATATTGATCGGGTCCAACAGCAAAAAGACAACAAACATCTCCTGGACCTCGAGTATGTTCAATTGAACGTACCGAAGGTTCTTGCTCTCCTTAGAAAGGTCTTTGCCAAGCGGTGATTGATTCTCTCCGTACAGTTTTCACCTATCTTTAAGACCTTCATCTTTTTATGTCATATTCATTTTCCATACTGTCACTCCTTTTCTATTCCCCTCGTCTTTGGGGGCTTCGTCTAATTACAGCGTATCCTTTCTCTCCTGTGACTGTTTGTCTGGCATGTTTGGATGTATTACCTGTGTAGTTATGTGTGTTTCTGATACCTGTCTTTCTACACTCTGCCAACACTTGGATTTATACTGAGATGGAACCTGACGCTGGCTATTTCCGAGGTACAATGTTTTGCTTCAACTATTGTGATTTGACAAGGGCGCACTCTCTGCGCGCGGCTGGTCACGAGTTACTTCCGAGAGGACTAGAAAAGTTAAATTCACCCCGCAAGTGTTGTCATGATATCTCCGCTTCCAGGCCCACGCTGATCCAGATTCTACACTTTCGCCCACGAATGTTGCTTTCGTAGATGGGTGCTGCAGGCATCAAGATGTCGCGTTGGTCTGAGTCGGTCTTTGTTTTTCACTTCGCGCTATGCCTAGGAACGACGCTAGCAAAAGACTCTTCGCCGAGTCCGTTCAACTTCCCAACCTTGCAGCCAGGCCAGCTGGCGTCAAATAATACTGGGCCGAATAGCTATGGAATTTCCCCCGTCTCGCTGGCTGACGACGGGTAAGTGATAGTTCAGCCGTCATGCACCCGAGCTCATCCGTTCCAGGACGTACTATGTAGTTCTCCAAGCTGGTGAAATCAGCTTTCGTGCGGCGATTGACACTGGTTCATCCGACTGTTCGTGGAAATTCACCCATTCATTCTACCCTGCTAACAGATTCACTATTTGCAGTCTGGCTGGTATCGACGGATTGCGAGACTCAAACTTGCGAGGCGGTCCCAAGATATCCGTTGGCATATGCCTCCCCAACTTTCGTTTCAATCAATAACAACGCCACTACCTTCGCACTCAGCTATGCGGATGGCAGCAGTAAGTGCTCCTGTACTCTTGTACTTACCGAGTTGACACTGCGGACACCGTAAGGTGCGTCTGGCTTTGTCGCCAGGGAGGCCCTCGAGGTCTCGAATGTCACTGCGCCCAATCAAGCTTTCGGTAGGCATGCTGCTTTATCGTGGCCTTCTGATCAATCACAACGTCTCCGAACTCTGCAGGCGTTGTGACAAACTCTAATGTCACGCTGAACGACGAGGTTAGCGGTGTTCTTGGTCTGGGCTTTCCTCGATTGTCGGAAATTTATGTTGCCACTGCCAATGGTGCGTGTTGCGCGTCTAAAGGCGTCCTCAAAGGTTTTGGAACCACTCATCACTGCACATACCATTCGCAGCCACTCCATTTTTTGCGAGCTTGTCCGAACAAGGAATCCTTGACTATCCCATTCTCGGACTGAGCTTGACCAGAAATTCCACTGGAACGCTCGCACTAGGTGAGTGCTCAGACAGTGTCGTATCGCCAGTCACTTAGCTATTCCGCAATGTTCCAGGTGCTATCGATGTCTCGGTCGTACAGAATGTTAGCGAGATTGTGTGGAATGACGTAGTTCCATTCTCCCCGATCGGTACACAGACCAGCACCTCAGGATATATGTATTGGGCTATTCATATGACGAACTTCGCGGTAAGTACCGTGTGTGCAGCCCAGGCCCTGCTCATCTCTTGATAGGTTAACGGCAGTGAACTCACCCCGATACCTACATATCCTGGGCCGACTGATAACTCCTCGATTGCCCTTTTGGATGTGTGAGTCTATATGTGTCTTGTATTTGGACAATGTCAAAGAACTTGCATAGGGGAACACCTGGATTGTATGGGCCCTATCAAGATGTACGTCACACCGAGTGACGTATATCTTACACGGACCTATCCTTCTCGTGTAGGTGACGCGGCTGTATGCTCTCCTTCCCGGCAGTCGGCTCGTGGATGATAGTAAGTAATTCCTTCATACTTTTTTGAATAACCAATGCAAGTTATAATCTTCAGGCGGGCAGTGGGCAATCCCCTGCGACTCATCTGCGACTCTGTCATTTAGTTTCGGGTGCGCGACAGCCCCCTAATGTCAGGAACACCACTGACGAGCGCCTCAGACCTGGGAATACATTTATCCTCCAGCCTACCGACTACCTCATTGGTCCAACGGAAAGCAACCCTAACCTTTGTTTGTCTTGGCCGAAAGCCTCACCGCCTAGCGCAGATGGAATTGATTGGCAGCTTGGTAAGATGGGCTGTTATTTGTGATGTCTTACTCTCAACTATGTCCTAGGAGCGCCGTTTTTGCGCACCGTGTACTCTGTTTGGAGGTAAGGATACACACATATATCCATACGCTCACTCCATTATTCGCACAGCTACGGTATCGACTACAAGCAACCTCCGATGATTGGCTTGTATCCGCTGCTGAACTCGTCAGCGCCTGTTGAGCCCCCTGCTTTTGTCTCTTCGTTCTTCTCTGCTGCTTCTGCTACTGTGGCAACCATGTTACCGAATTACATTCTGCCAACGCCCACCTTCACAACACCGCCATATGCTTTCAACACGTCCGTCCCTGCAACTCTTGGTGAAACGGTGCTCTCAGAGCTCGCGACAAGCACGTACGAACCTATCCTCGTGACCCCAGCTGTGGGGGTAAACGAACTTCCAAAGGTTTCGGATGCATACACACTTATCGTGACTGATGCACAAGGGGACGTCTTGACATCCACGTACCACATCACACAACCTTCTGTGGTCCTCGGATTACCGCCAGGGTGGAGTGGTGCTCGGGCATTACATGCGCCCCACGTCGGACTTGGTATATTTATACTTGCAGCTGTATGTGTAGGTGCACGAATACTCTAGCATCTAGCCTTATTAGCGTCTTGATTTGTACACACTGGGACCTGGCTCAGGAGCAGACATTTCGGGTTGATCGTCGTACATTTGTTTCGATTTGTCACATATTAGTAGTGCATTTTACACTGATCAGGACATTAACGGTAACTCGCTTTCTGCGTTACATTACTATAAAAGTACTGCGTTTCTTGACCTTCGTATATTAAGATTGCTGGGCGAGTCAAGAGAAAGGGAAGAATTGGGAACGCTGACGGGAAAGTGTGAACGAAAGGTGAGGAACGAAGAAACGAAGAAACGAAGAAACGAACGATTCGGGAATCTGAAGGTTTGGAATGACAAAGGAAGCGAAACGCTGTTGTGAATCACGCAAATCCGTGGATAGAGGATTCGGGGTGTATGTGGGAAGGCAGGCATGGGGCCGACCGGAGGGCGAGCACGCGAGGTCACGTGACAGCGCTGGTTGCGAAAGAGACGCGAGAGAGCCGAAGCTGCTGACTAAAAGCAAACCAGAGCACAACTCACAACCAGCCCCAGCCTACGGCCGGGACACACCTGGAAATGCATGCAAAATTGATGTGTGAGATGTTATTGTTCAAGAGATAAAGATGAAATTGTATGTAAACTGGAGTGAAAAGAAGGTTATGTTTGAGGGACACTGTGATGGCATATGAAAGTGGTCATAGAAGTGTCTACATTTTGAAGGTGGTCAATGTTAACAGAGGAGGAAATGAAGAGTGGCAAGATGGATTCTATTCGATGTGAGTAGTCTAGGAAGGTCCGAGATGTCTGTTATCCTTGGACTGCAATGATGTCTGGGTTGACACCTTGTAACAACAGTTCAGTGGTTCCTCTGATGCAAAAGGCATGCTCCAGTATGCTTGGGAAGCTGTTCTGCACCAAGATGTCATTGCAACAAGAGATGAATAACATTTCGGTGAGACCCATCCTGATGGTGTCTTGTAAGAGAAGAGAGGAGTGTATGTGGGGATGTTGTTGATGATCTTATGTTGAAGGAGAGCCATTAGCAGGTCTGCCTGACTTCATCAGGCAGTGATCGAGATGTCTGCACCTTGATCTCTTGTAGTTTTGGACCATGGAATGTGGAAAGAGGTGTATTGAGCTTGTGAGTCATTTGATATGGTGCTGAGCGAGAACAGAAGTACTGAGTGTGAAACATGCTTAAGTGAATTGAAGAAGTTGCAGTTGTGAATAGTGAGTTCACTGAGTCTGCAGCAGCACCAGAATGCCATAGAGGCGGCCATGGTGACTGCCACATTGAAGGGGGATTGTGGATCAAGATGGTCCTGCAGGATGCATAACACTTCTATAGTGACAGGTGCACATTTGGCACGTTGAGAGGAAAACGGGATCATTTTGGCAAAGCCATGTTTGACCACTTGAAGCATGTCCACCCTGTGCCAGGTAGTGTTGTTGACAATGTGCCAGAAGTGAAGGCTGGCCAGTGAGTTGTTCAGAGTCTTGTCTGAGGCAGTGGCTGTGTGTCAGGCAGCAAAGGCAGAAATGAGACTTTCAGAGGCAGGCATATGATCTCCTTCAGGGATATTGCAAGAATTGTAGTATTGAGTGAACCATAAGAGGCTAGCACCATAATTATTGACAAAAACCATAAGAGGGCAGTGATTGCCCAAACTACTAGGGATTAGCTAGGAGTAGTAAATAGGCATAAAGTAAACTCACCTTAGCCACTGCCAAAGAGGGGCAAAGAATGACTGAGGAATCTGAAGTGAAAACTAAGTATATGTATGTAGCAGAGTGGGCAGAGAAGTGCTTGCTAATGAGAATCAGGGGAATAGGAACAGGAACAAGGAGGAAGTGGAATTAAGTGATATGAGGAAGTGATGGAGTGTCTCTGGAGGCTCTGGAGGCTCTGGAGCGATGACAAGAAAGGATGATGATATACAATAAAGGTCCATGCAAGTTCTGCATGAATTCCAAGCAGATGCTGAGACTTCAAGTGGTTCCACCTGGCAGCAGAGCAGAGGTACGAACTCCGATGTTCTGGAGTTCAGTGTATTCTGTCACTCCCACTTGAGCACATTTATAGTCCCATACCCCAAACAAATTTCCAATGCTGCTCTTGAATGAGAGGCTTTGTGAGGATGTCTGCTACCATGTCATCTGTAGGAACATAGTGGATGATGGCTTCTCCTTTTCCAACAAGGTCATCCCGGACAAAGTGGTACTTCCGCTGGATGTGCTTAGTCTGTGCTCAGAATTGAGGATCGCGGCTTAGGATGATTGCAGCCTGGTTGTCACAGTGGAGAACAGTTGGCCCCTTCTATGGATGTCCAATTTCTTTGAAGAAGCTCTGAAGCCATGCAAGATGTTGTCTGGTGAGACTAAGTCTGATGTACTCTGACTCCATGGTGGAGAGCACAACCATGCTTTGCTGTTTACTGGACCAGGAGATAGCTCCACAATTACTGAGGAAGAGGAATTCAGAGGTGGAGCAGGAATTGTCTGGGTCCTGAGACCAACCTGCGTCAGAGTACCCCTGAAAGTCCATGTTGACAAAATACAGTGAACTCTGGAACTGGAATGCCAACTCCGCACCCCCAAAATGTTGGAGTTCCTACCTCCACTCTGCCTGGTGGTGGAACCACCCAGAGTCTCAACAACTGCTCAGACATCATACAGACTTGTGTGGACTCTTATCACACTTTATCATCCTTTCCTTGTCATCACTCTCGAGCCTCCATTGGTGCTCCATCACTTCCTGACATCACTTAATTTCATTTCCTCCTTGTTCCTGTTCCTATTCCCTGATTATTATTAGTGAGCACTTCTCCACCCATTCTGCCACATATACATACTTAGTTTTCACTTCAGATTCCTTAGTTGTTCTTTCCCCCTCTTTGGCAGTGGCTGAGGTGAGTGTACTTCATACCTATTTACTACTCCTAGCTGATCCCTAGTAGTCTGGGCAATCACTGCCCTATTATAGTTCTTGTCACATGTCCATAGATACCTCAGGGCCGTCAAAGCAGAGTTCCATGTCCTCGGTGGCTTGGATGTACCAGAATACATGTTTTTCCACTTCCCAGTGCATTTGCTTTGGTGTGGCGCTGAACTGGCTGAGTGTTCTGACTGCATATGCAATGTCCAGGCATGTTCCAAGCATGAGATATATCAAGGAGCTGATGACAGTGAGATAGGAGACTTTCCGGCCTTCAATAACCATCTCTGGGAGGATCTGATCATTCTCCAGATCTGTGGCAGAGAGCTGGGAGTTGTGTGCCATCGGTGTGCAGACAGGTTTGCAGGTGGTTATTCTGATGTGATCTAGGATGGTCTGGGGGTACTGGCGCTGTGGCAAGGAAATGGTGCAGAGTTTGTGGTCCCAGTTGATTTTGATCCCAAGGATGTATTTGGCTTCTCCAAGGTTGTGCATTCTGAAGGCCGCTGAGAGTTTGGCTTTGACAGAGTTCATGAACTGTCTGGATGAAGCTGCTAGGAGTAGATTGTCCACATAAACAACTAGGAAACAGACTTGCCCATCCTTCCAGAAGACATAGAGGTACATCTCCATGTTGAGGTGAGCAAATCCGAGTTCTCTGAGCTTCTTGTCTAGCGTCTTGTAATAAGTCTGCCCAACTTGCTTAAGTCCATAGAGGGAGCACCAGAGTTTCCAGCAATAACCAGGTTGGATAGGGACTCTGTCCAGAGGAAGTAGGTAGAGGTCCTCCTCCAGTTCTCTGTTGAGGTAAGTGGTGGAGACATCCATTTGGTCGAGCTCTTTGGTGGCAAGGGCAATAAGGGTCCAGATGGTGTCTAGGTTTGCTACGGGAGCAAATACTTCCTGGTAATTGATCCCTTCCTTCTGAGTGAAACCCTGTGCAACAATGCAGACTTTGTAGTGCTCAACATTTCTGGTGTGGTTGCACTTGATGTGGAAGACTTGGAGGTTATTGGAGTGACACCTTCCAGAATGTGGATGGTCTTGTAGACATGATTGGAGTTGAGGTTTAGGAGCTCTTCCTTGACTGTGGACTTCCAGAAATCTGCATCAGGCCCTGCATAGGCTTCCTGGATTGTCCCTGGAAGGGATGCATCAGACTCAGAGTTGGCTGCACCTGCAAAGATGAAGTCAAGGGATTCTGTGGATGCTGTAAAGGCTCCTGGGAATTCCAGAGCTTCCTCTGGAAGGTCTGGAGGTTCAGGAGTTTCTGCTGTGGGTTCTGGTTGTTGTCCACCATGGCATTGAGCCCTTTGTGTGGCATCCTCATTTACGGTCTGTTGGTAGTCCCAATTCTGGTCAGCTTGTTGGCATTGCTGATTGCTTCTCTGAACTCTGGCAACAACCTGGGCTGGTACAGGCCTTTCTGGAGATGGAGGTTGGGGGTAGACAGGAGCAGGAGCAGGAGCAGGCAGTGGGTCCATGTGGAGTTGCTCAAAGTGGTGAGTGAGGTCGTTGATGGTAGGACTCAGTGGTTGTTGTACCTCTGGGGCATCTGGAGGTGCATGGTCAACTCCCACTGTTCCACGCAGGTCTGGAGTTTTGGGTTCCAGGTTTTCTCCCTCTGTGTCCTCATGCTCCACTTTGTGTTGCCTTGGAAGTAGTCCCTCCCACTGTCCCTCAACAGTGGGGACATTCCACAGGGCAAGGTCATGTGCAGAGATGGTTCCAGTCTCATCAAAGGTGATGTGCCAGATGGAGATGATCATCCAATGTTTGATGTCTAGGAGCTTGTAGGCTTGTTGGCCATAAGTGTAACCAATCATGATGCACTTCCATCCGTGGGAGTGGAATTTGCCTCTGCATTGTTCCTTCAGTATGTGAGCATAGGCAGGGCAGCTGAAGGGGCGGAAAAAGGTGGGATTGATGTGTTGGCAGAATAAAGTTTGATAGGGGTTTTCTCTGTGGAGTGTGGACATTGGACTTCATGCAGTGATGTAGATGTCCATGGCCATGGCATCTGCCCAGAAGGATTTTGGGAGTTGGGATTCCTCCAGCATGGTATTTGCAAGGAGGGATAGTGTCTGGTTCATCTGCTCTACTAACCTGTTTTGCTCCAGAGTGTATGGAGCAGAGCTCTCGTGCAGAGTTCCATCCTTTTGGAGTTGCTCTTGGAAGGCCTTGTTGATGTATTCTCCCCCTCCATCACTCCAGATGAAGTCCACATAAGCATTGGAGAATGTCTCTTGTCTGACCTCCATGCGGAAGAGTGTTTGGGCATTGACTTTCCAGTGGTTGTAGATCTGGAGTGCTTCCTTGTGTTTCATGAAATAGATCCAAGGAAAGCAGCAGAAGTCATCTACAATGGTGATCCAGTACTTGTACCCTTCCCAGGATTGAGGAGTTATCAGACCTCTGACATCCATGTGGACTATTTGGAGTGCTCAGGTTGTGCAGGGTTCCTCTAGGAGTTTGAATGGGAGCTTCTCCATCTTTCTGAGAATGCAGGCCTCACAGAAGGATGGAGTTCTGGTCAGGACATCAATCCCCTGGAGTTGTCCCCACTTGACCATGTGTTCGATCTGTGCTATGGAGATGTGTCCCATGCATCAGTGGAGGAGGTTTATGTCCACCGCAGTGTGTGCTGCTTCCTTTGGAGATTCTGGAATGACATTTGCATGATAATGCCCCTGTTGATGAGTTCCAGTGAGGACTGGAGTTCTTCCCTTTTGGATGTAGCATGTGCTGGAACTGGCTGGGAAGACGGTAGAGAGTCCAGTGGTAGAGAGACATTTACGGAGATGAGAGAAATTCAGAACTCTGGAATGTGTAGGACATTGGTCAGGATGATTTCGTACTCCTTTCCAGAGATGGTGGAGAAGAGCACAACAGTTCCAATTCTGATAGCGGAGGTGGCGGAGTTGTCTCCGAAAGTAACAGGACAAGGGGGAACCAGTGGGGAGTGTGTACAGAACCAGGACTGGTGTGGGACCATGTGGGACATATGTAGCTCTGGAGTCAATGTCAATGACTATGGCATTTCTCCCACTGGCCTTGGGTTCAGATGACAAGTAGGCAAGAATGTGTGCCATTAAAGACTTGGATACACCTTTGGTAACTATGTTTGCAATGTCTGTGTCAGAGTCCAGTTCAATCCCAGAGTTTCCAGAGCAAACCTGAAGGATTGGGGGTCAGGGAATAGGTAAGGGGAATCTGGAATTGTTGGGTAGGTAAGAGACTGTGGCTTCAACGTATGTGTTGCGCCCCTGTATGAGTTCTGTCTCTTGATTTCAGGTGAGGGTCAGAATTAAGTCCCAAGTTCAACTTAAGGACCAGAGGAGGTGATTCAGAGGATCAGAGGGTTTCTGGGATTGAGATCTAGTTGATATTTGAACTGAGGAAACATAGGGAAAGTTACAAGGGTTTATATACTAGAAATCCGAAAGGATATATATGGGTTAGCGTCAGGGTGAGGGAATCCCGATGCACAGTGGAAGATGGCTATGTTGGGATTACTAATGTAAGGCATGCGTGACAAATGGGAACGTGGGATTAGTAAGAAGGAAACAATGATGACAAAGAGGGGAAACATAACAGAAAAGGACATAAGATGGATATGATTACTAATAGA
>KN825527.1:0-17021 GCA_000827395.1 Paxillus rubicundulus Ve08.2h10 | reverse complement strand
GAGTCATCCTTTCCTCGGCCCATCCAATACCTACAGGACAGCTATCCCTCGGCCCACCCAATGCCTACAGAATGCCCATATTGGCCAATCCATTCCACACAGACATAGCTCAATCAGCCCATCCATTACTGCAAATGCCCTTACTAAAATATCTACTTGGCCAACCCATATCATATGGGATTTTCTCACACCTTGGCCCATCCATACCCTACAACTACAGGCCATAGATTGGCCGACAATCGGCTGGCCCATGTAGTACAGGCTTTTGTCAACCTTGGCTGGCCATATCCTATGGTCCAAAGCACTACATGGGCTCCAACAAACATGTTTGAATAACTGCATACACATACCCATGCTTATCTGAAGCATGTGCAATGACAAAATGGCAAGCTGTCTTCTGGAGTCCATCCTTTTTCAGAGCAAGAGGGAGGGGGGAAGGTGAATAACACAAATAGGAGGATTCAAGTGAGATGACACATGCAAATAAAAAGCTTTTTTATAAGATTCCAAATACAGACTAAAAGCTCTGGTGAACAGAGTGCATACAGACACTAAAATTCTGACAGACCTGGTGTTAAATCTGGTGCCTCCAGGCTGTCTGGAGTTTTTTGTTGGAGGTACTTGAGTGGATTTCAGCTTCAACTTGGGTGTTGTGCTCTTGTCTGAGTTCAGTCCAGTGTTTGGCAGAGAAGCAGAGTGACAGCAGAGTGGAGAAACAGAGTAACAACAGAGTGGAGAAGCAGAGAAGCAGGTGAGTGGGGGATCAGAGGGTTGGAGTGATGACAAGAAGACTAGCTTCAAGTGTCAATGGGGGACTTGGAAGGACAGGACAAGAGGAGTGACTTTAGTTGATATTTGAACTGCAGAATACAGAATACAAGGATGGTTTATATACTATGGTGACAAGTAAACATGGAGGGCACCGGAGTACTGGAATGAGACAGAATATGAGTCAAAGTCATTGGAGAGATAGGAAACAAGTCAGAATGAGTCAGAATGGAATGAATCAGAAGATGGAGTTATTAGATATGTCAAGTGTCTGTCAGAAGTATGAAGGATGAAGGAACAAAGCATAGGATGGAAGTATGAGAGATAAGCAGAAAGGCAGAGTTGCTCATAGGTGGAAAGTGGACTTGATCTGGAGTAGGCTCTGGAGGAGTAGAGTTGACTTGTGTGACATGGAATATAACACTTGGCCTCTATTCATAGTTCAGGAATATCCATTAATTGTCACCCTCCAGTACTCTGAGTCCAGTTCACTCAATGCCTCCAGAAAAAAACAACTGAAGCTCCCTTACCACCTATCACATGGGATGCTAATAATCATGGACTCATTCTGTAGCTCATAGCAGGGATCACAAAACCTCAAGGTTTTGTGCGGGAAATTAGCCAAACATAAGGTAAGTGGCCTTCTAAAGTGCTCTCACTGACAAGAAACTACTTACTGTGACTGGAATTTGTCCAGAACATCTCAGGGGAGACAAAATCCAGTGTCTTTCAATGAATTGGCTCTGTCTTACTGCCCAAGCTGATCTGGATTAATCAATCTAACTTGAATAGTCACTCATTGATTCCCCAACTAGTTTCATCATTTACATGTTCTGGAAGGCCAACCATTCCTCCGCCAGCTTTCTGTGCTTTACCTCACCATCAGGATTCTCCTCCTCAAATGGGTCTTTGAGTGGTCCCCTATCCTCCTCCTCCTCTACCCTCCCATGCTGCAAGGCAAAGTATGCTCTGTGTTGTCCTCCCTCAACTTCAACCACCAAATTATACAAGATAATGCCAATAGAGATCCATTGGAAGGCTCCAATATGTTGTTGATATTAACCCAAAGCCCCTAAAGGCATTGAAATCATCTGTTCAATGCACCAATGCAATGTTCAGAGAAAATTCAGATATTGGCCACAGCATAGTAAAATGCAGCAGGCTTCATCACCCCCTGAGCACTGCCAGAATTGTTGAAAAAGACTGGATGATCCTTGATAAGTGACAAAATGACCTGGAAAACTTCAGGGAGACACATAACATGTTGATGAAGTGGTGATGATTAGATGGGGATTGAGCATACTCCCAAGCAAGGTGTAAGCTGCTGGACATGCACACAGGAGGCCAACCTTGCAGATCTTGGGTTTGACATATAGCCAAAATACAGCCAATATCAAGATTAAGCTCTTGTGCTAGATCTTCAAGAGTCTCCAGAGGGTGAGATACAGCCTGCAAGATCATAAGCAAGATATATGCAGAAAGATATTGGTCATGTAGTGTTTTTCAAACCATGGTTGGTGTGCAACATCAGTGATCTTGCTGCAAGTGGCTTGATGATGCCCAATAACATGGATTACATGATACAAATGCATGTTCCATGTGAGAGCTTTCATTTGTGGTTCTTATTTGGTCTGATCCCATCATTCCATACCTTTGCATACTATCTTGTACTCTGTTAAGTCCAGTTCCTCTGGGCTGTCTAGAGTTGTCAGAGGTGCAGTAGCAGATGTTGGCTTCAACCTTTTAAGTTGTGCCATTGCCTGAATTCATTCCAGTATTTCAGAGTGGCAGAGTAACAGCAGAGTAGCAGCAGAGTGGAGTGGTCAGAGGAGATGTCAGAGAATGGAGGGTCAGAGTGACAACAAGAAAGCTAGCTACAAGTGTTGAAGGAGGACTTAGGTGGACAGGACAGAGGAGTGATCCAAGTCAATATTCAAACTGCAGAATACAGAATACAAGAATGATGTATATACTACAGTGACAAGTAAGCATGGAGGGCATCAGAGTACTGGAGTTGAACAGAGTACGAGTCAGAGAAATCAGAATGAGTCAGGAGGAGTCAAGGTAAGTCAGAATGAGTCAGAGTGAGTCAGAATGGAATGAATCAGAAGGTGGGATTATTAGATATGTCAAACATCTGTCAAAGTATGAAGGATGAGAAACAAGGCACAGAATCAGAAGTATTAGAGATAAGCAGAAAAGCAGGCTTGGTGATAAGTGGAGAAGTGGACTTGCATATAGGTGGGAATGTAGAGTTGGTCTGGAGTAGGCTCTGGAGGAGCAGAGTTGACTTGTGCAACATGGGATATGACATACTCCCCTTCCAAAGCTTCTTGCTAATTACCTCTGTTGGCTCCCTAGGGATTCAGTTGTACATCCAGCTTGTTCCATGTTCTTTTTCACCCTTCAGCACTGTCAAACCCTCCTCATAGTCTTGTGATATAACTAAGATCACCCCTTACATTGACCAACTATTGTGCATTTTTACCAGACTTTCATACTCACCTGTCATACAACAGTATGGGTGACAGTGACTGGTTTTACAAGTATGCCAACATGCTAGTCTCCCCTACACACCCAAATGTGTTAGCCCTTTACTGAACATAAGATGGAAATCATGTAATTTTTGTATGTGATATGTTTGTGAGGCATTTGGGAGGACCCACAAGTGACCTAAATCTCTGAGACTAATTTGAGGTCAATGGGGTCATGGACCTTGGGTGCCCCTCCAATGCACATTAGGACAACTGTCTTTTCCCCTTCATGGGACTTGTTCTGAGATGAATTCAGCACAGGAACTTCTCTGGCATCCAGTTGAAGTCTCAAGGTGGCAATTGACAAAGTACAGTGAACTCCAGAACCAGAACACCAACTCCAGAATCTTGGAAGCCTGGAGATTGTAACTCTACTCTGCCACCAAGTGGAACCACTCAGAGTCTCAAAGTCTGCTCAGAATCTGTCTAGAGTTACTTGGGGTTGTCTGGAACTTGTGCAGACTGTCATCCTACTGTATTATCCTTTCCTCGTCATTACTCTTAAGCCTCCAGGGGCATTCCATCATTATCTTACATCACTTAACTTCATCTCCCTCCATGTTCCTGTTCCTAATCCCCTGTTATCATTAGCAAGCACTTCTCCACCTACTCCACTACATGTATATATACTTACTTTTTACTTTGGATGCCTCAGTTGTTCTTTGCCCTCCTTAGGCAGCAGCTGAGGTGAGTTCATTCTATACCTATTTACTACTCATAGCTAATCCCTAGTAGTCTGGGCAATCACTGCCCTCTTATAGTTTTTGTCAGCAATATGGGGCAATATTTGGAATGGAACAAACCGATTCAACATAGCTTTAGAGGGAAGTCATGAATAGCTGTTCTAGCATTGGCTGAACTTTGATCATGTCGTCAAGTAGATGAGTATGGGAAAAAAAAATCCAGTTTAGGCGGCGGAGAAGGTTGAAAGTTAATAATGCCTAGACATCACTGGCGGTCACGGAAAAGGCGCCAGCCGTCAACAATATCGCACGCATGGATTCCTTCCAGGCAACCCGTGATGCTATGGTTGTGAAAAGTTCTTTGAGGTTGGCTGTGTCGACTTCATGGGGGAAACAGAGCAGTATATCACGGAGCTGCGTCGAGTTAGCCAGCCGTCGTCTCAGGCTGCCGTAGCGGGACGGGATGGTGTCACGAGCACCGCTGCATTGCCAGTGTCAGTAGACCTATCAACCACTACCAAACCGTGTTATATCCCACCGGATGATGCTGTGAACGGGCCCCAGAACTCCGACAGTAATTACGGAGATGAGTAACTCGAACGGAAGACTGTCGCTTGCCGTAAGGGGCGAGGAAGTCGTGCCTCAAGTGAGGTATCGTCTCGGAACGAAGGGCACACTTAGAGTCAGAAAAGAGGAAGACAGTCCAAGGCCGACAGGGCACTCACTAGTGAATAGCAGTCACGCATCCTGAAACGAAGAGGCCGAACGGCAGGCTCGAGTTGAAAACGAGCAGGGGAGCTCTAAGGGCAAGCAGCCCAATGCTTGAAACCGGGGTAGTCTGGACCTCAGTGGCCCCGAGCTCGACCCGGCAGCCCAAGCCTGGTCCCAAGCCAACGACGGGATCGCCAAAGTGCACCCTCTGAGAGTGAGGACAAATTCGAATACGTACCCGACGAACGGGACAAGCCCGACTCAACGGATGTCGACGAGGAAAAGATTAGTGCTCGCCGCCAAAAGAGGTTGAGGCGAAAGCTCCGTAAGGATAAGATCCCAGCTCCAGAGTGTAAGAAGGAACGACAGTCCCCTCACGAGGGGAAGACATCCAAGAAAGACGAAGCCCGCCACGGTCGTGAGGTGGTACTCGCAATGGGAATCTCGTTGAAGAGATGATTGAGAGGGTCTTCAAGCAGGCGAAAGGGGAAAGTCCTCATCAATCGACGTCTCGGGTGTTGGAACCATCCCAACGTATAGCTTCCAAAAGTTACTTGGGGAAGGCATTGCAACGAGTAGGAAAGGCCCGAAAGCCATCTGCTCACCAGCCGTCTGACTCGTTGCCGTCGAGCAGTTCCGGGTCCAGCAGCCCCTCTGCGTACCACCGCAAGAAGCGTTGTGATAAGAGAGCGAAAGATTGTTCGGCGAAACGCTGGAACTCGAAAAAGCGCTTGTCGTCGAAGCGCTGTTCGGGTCATGGGAAGCTGAAGCCCATTGCATCTAATATTTATGATGGGTCAGCAGACTCCAGGTCCTTCTACCGTTTCATTACAGAGGGAACAGTGTACGTCGAAGGCAGACAAGTTAAACAGCGAGACCGTGTGTTCATCCTGTCGCACTACCTGAAGGGACACGCGCATGAATTTTACATTCGTTAGATGTGAGGCAAACCTTACCACTGGCGTCTTCACGAGTTCTTCTTGCAGATGTACAACCACTGTTTCCCGATTAATTATTGGAACGAAACAACGACCTGTCTTTCACTGCACCGACAACCATATATTAGCGGCCAAAAGCACCAAAAGTATTGCATGCTGTGTCAGCATGTCACCCTTATGACGCTCATTGGTGCTCTCTGCACGCTGGCTGCTTGTACGAGCCAAACGACCGACATGTCGTGCATAGCACAGCACACTCACATGCACCAAATGCCCGACACGTCGCTCCGGATCTCCCACGCACTTTCCATTCATCTCCATCACGGTAGGGTCTTCAATGGTGAGTTGAATTGATTTTTTACCTCCTTGTTCACAACGACTACAGCCATAGACAATGTGAAATGTGACATGCAGCGACGTCGTGACTGCAGAGGGTCGCACGACGACACGGATACGACGATATGAGTCCGGCGCAGCGCCCACGAGATGACGGAGATGGGCTGACGCAGCGTCGCGGGGCAGCTGTGTCCGCTTTTGGCGTGCTTATTTACAACTGAATGAAGGGCGTTGCACCAGATTGTATTAACATCTTTCAAGTACTAGAGGCATGGGGTGTGGGTGTACCGTTTGCATGACATGTTGGGCATTTGGTGCATCTGGGTGTGCTGTATGCACGACGCGTCAGCCGTTTGGGCGATGTGTCCAGGCAGTGTTGTACAGGCTGGTGGAGGGTGAGCAAAGCAAGTTCTTCTTGAACGTCGTATTTCGACGGCGTGCAGAGGGCATCATCGACGACCGTAATAAGGGTGCTTTGGCTATGGTCATCATCCACAGAACCATGTTTGTCTGTGTTTGGAAACGGCTTAGATTCAGACTTTGTACCTCCGAGTCTGTCTCGTCCGACGTCGAGAGTCCAATGGCCAGCATCATCCTTCGTACTGCAAAGCGGCATTTCCCTCTTCAACCTTCATGTCTGGCCCAATGCTCAGTCTTGGTGAGGCAAATACACGTATCACCACCCGGTATGTCCTTCCTCAAGTTATCCAGCTCCCCCAATCGCCCAACTCGAACATTCTTTCTAGCCACAAGTCCGCGTGTCGACGACGACCTCTTCTCTGACGAGCCCGAAACTAGAGACCAATTTCAAAAAGCGCCCCAAACCAATCCTCTATCCTCCAAGTTCCCGAACCCCCGAGAAAGAAAATTTAATGAACTCTTGCAGTTCGTAAGCGATCGTACGGGCCAAGTCAAAGTCGTCAAGGCAGGTCAGGTCCGTTCGACCGTCTGGCTACGCCTCTTCCAGCTCGCGACAAAGGCAGAACACCTCGAGTCCGTAGTTGAGATAATCCCCAAATGGAGAGAGTCAGGAAAATCGTTCAGCGCGTTGGAAGCTGAGATGTTCGTTCGTACGTCCATCCATCACAGACTCCCTATTCGTTCATTTTGTTGTATCTGACGACATACCGCACGCAGGACGATGCGAAGAACTCAAATGCCCGCTTCTGGCTCTGAAAGTATTTGGGGACCACCCCAAGTACGGCTTCAGCCTCAGTTCCTTCTTCGCAGCACGTAACCTCCTCCATTCTCTCTATGGAGAATACCCGGTGGAGAATACCATCGCAGCCGCATCGCTTTTTGGTGTCTACAAACTCCCATCCGTGACGAGTGACCCTGTTTGCTCTGCCATGCTCTACGCCGCCTGTATACGAAGCAAGAACAAAAATGCAGCCTTGCTGGGGAGAGACCTACGACTGCGCCTCAAAGAGCTCTTGGAAAAGACCAAGCCTTTCGCTGAGCCGAAGGGAAGCATGGTGCGGGCGCTCTATTCTACTAAACCCAACATATGGCTATTGGAGGCGCTCAGGGATATCAAGGAGACGAAGAGGGAGCAGGGTCGCGGAACTTGGTGGATAACGGAGTGGATATGGAAGGGAGAGGGTCGTGAGCTTCCACCCCTTCCAGAACGTAGGTATCAGGCCAAGTTTTGGACAGGCCCGCAGCGACCCGTGGAAGACGCACAATCTATCCCTGCCTAGTTGCTTGTACCTATTCGTTTCTAAGTTAATATTGCTGTTTCTGCGAGATGCTTACGGTCCTCTTTCAGTGGTGTCGTCATGTAATCACCATGTAAGGTGCCGTTTGGACAGCGAAAGGTTCAAGGGGAAAAATCACCGTACATCACATGACCAATGCACGTGATGAGTTGAAGATCTGGAAGATTCTGGATTCCATTCTGTTCCTACTACCACACCATTTCCAGGTCGAACTCATCAAAAAATAGCCAGACATCCAGTTGCTCCCTTCGTTCTAAAGGACCAGTTGATCTGGCAACCCTAAATGGCACAGGAAAGAAACCAGGAAGCCTGTGCCAAGTGGACTACTGAAGAAGAAACTACTTTCATTGAATTTCTACTTTCTCAGTGCTCATCAAGTGGCAATGGCAGCAATTTCAAAAAGCCTACATTCACTGTGGCTGCCATGCACCTAAAGGTCAAGTTCCTGAATGCCTCAGGTGCAGAGAAGACACATGATGTTTGCCAGGGTAAATGGACTGCAGTAAGTCACTTTATCAAAGTTAACATCTCATTGATAAGGATTGAAGTCTAATGTGTGCCTGACAGCTCAAAGCTGCCTACAATGCAGTTGTGGATATCAAAAACACATTGGGGTTTACTTGGGTGATGAGCATGGTGGAGGAATTGTTTTGAAGCATGATGACGTATGGGATCAGTACATCAAGGTATGTATTTCCCCCACCTCTCATGTCATTGGTTAATATGTAAGTGAATATTCCTAGTAACATCCTGCAGCGAAACCCTACAAAAATAAGGGCTTCAGACACTTCAACACCATTGAGCAGATGATGCCAAAAATTGCAAAAGGAACTCATGTTCTTTGGCCCCCATTGGTGTTCCTTGCCACCAGTTCAAGCATAGCCACTGCAAGTAACACAAACACGTTGCCTCCCCCCAACTCTCCCTAATCTAGGTCACCTTTCCATTACATCAAACAAGAATACTAGCAACACTGTGACTGTATATTTGGTCAATCCATCATTGGTCTCCCCCTTTGTTCTATCTTCCTTTCTCACCCCAAGCTTCAACTCAGGTGCCCCTTCTACAGCCCCATCTTCATCTTCTGCATTGACCAGTATCAGCCATACAAAGCGCAAAATAACCTCAACTCCCTCAGCTGTTGAATCTGAGGGCAGTGCCTGAAAACACATGCAGCCACCTTCTGCATCTGTGAAGGCACAACAAGATGGAAGCGATGCAATTTCCAAGATGGCACACGTGTTCGAAGATTTTGCAAAGGCATTCACCAGCACCAACTCTCAGGCCAATCCCCTCACCTGCTCCATTCTCCTGTTGTCTGCACACAATTTTCTCACAGAATCACAGCAGCTTGATGTTGCTGAATATCTCTCCAATAATCCAATGCAGGCCGTCATTTTTGCCAATTTTCCTGAGAACTCGGATTTTATGGTTGGAGAGGACACTTCAAGGGATGCAACCCCATGGTGTTGAGGATAGCAGAATGATTGAGTAGCTTTTCTGTCTTGCATGTTCTTCATTGTCCCCCTTTGTTAGCTGCTGTGATCTCCTCAATTCAAATTTTACATCATGATTGTACAGTACTGCGCACTTCCTTGTGTCTCAAGTTGAAATTCTACTGTGTGATTGTACAGTACCTGGCAATGGAAGTCGTAGTCTCCTGTGCCCATCAAGGTAGTCCTCCCACATCTCTTCAGTAATATGTTCCCGCCTGCTATCTACCCTCCGTCGTTCAGCAGCATCAGCAGGCCCATCTTTGAGTTCCCCCAAAGCAACATCTTGTTCAATCTCCTTGAGATTGTCCACAAAGCCCTTGTCAAATAGGTCTGGATTGTACTTCTGAATAAAGTTGTGCAGTGCACACAGTGCCATTGGGATCCATGCTTGAATATCCAAACTGTATTCAGGTGTGAGTTGTAAAATGTGCCACTGACATTTCAGGATGCCAAAGATGCACTCAATCACATTGCGAAGTCCAGCATGACATTTGTTGAACAACTCCTCTTTGTTCTGCGGCCTGCATGAATTATTAACTTGGCATGAAATGATGAAGATAATTAAAATACTTTAAATTAGCCTGCTGCCACTCTTTTAAATGGTAATGGACACTGTGATATGGGACGAGGAAAGCATCACAGGTGCTGAAACCAGCATCTGCAAGGGGGTATCACCCCTCAGGCATGCATAGGTCATTTACATGAGCATCTGTCCACAATGCAGCATCTGTGATTGAGCCATCCCATTTGCAGAGTGAATATACGAATGGAAAACTGAAGTCGCATATGAAGAGGCAATTTTGTGACAGAAAACCCTTCCGATTTCACATATAGGAATGCTCCTCCACAGAAATGAAAGCATGGATGTGGGTGCCATCTACTGCACCAATGCATTGATCAAAGAATTGGAATTGAGGATCATTGAGGATGACATCCACTACTGGAGTTGTGGCTGTTGGAAACTTGATTTGCAAGGTGTAGAACAAATCCAATGAAAAGAAAACTAGCATAAACTTGAAATATCTATATTTTTTTAGGCACCACCACAGAAGCCAACACAAAGGCCCCCATACTTTGTAACAGTGTCAGGTGAACATTGGAATCTTTCTCCAACATGGCGGGATGACAATCTGGTTACACAAGTATACAGAAATATACCTAGTTGTTCTTCTACTGATATGCCATTGCATGATTGGGTGAATCCACCACCATGAAGGACACGAAGCAATGCTTCAAATATGTCAAGGCTGACACCTAAATTGTGCCTGATCCTGTCAGGATGTCTGAGAATGAGTTCATACATCCATGCTTCACCAGATAGAATAGAAGTATGATGGGGAATTCAGGGAGCTGAGCTCATGAAGAGAAGTTTGTAGGCATTCAATGTCTGTATTAGAATCATCATAAGCATGACAATGAAGTGTTCTTGCCATTGTTTGGAATGGAGTTGCCCTTCGAGGTCCATGTTGTAGTAGTCAACTTGCTATCACCATCAATCTAGTATCTACACAATATCACAGGGAACCCCAAGGTGCAGTCATGTGACATCTCATGATATTCTGTTTCACAAATTCACTCGAGTTTCAACCAGCATTCGCTGTCCGAACAGCACCTAAGTGTCAGAGCAGTCTCTCCTAGTTACAGTCAACTACATGTAACAGTCCAATCCTCTGGTAGTTACCAACGCTCCTACCGCATCATCGAGAATTGTCCAGCCACACTCTAACTGAACTACCCGATAGTATAGAAAGTGCCTAGGGGGGTCGGCAACGGGAACCTCTTAGGATTACGGTGGTTTTTCCCCTGATAATATGCATCGAACCTCTTCACAGCCCCACCAGAGACCAGCTCCTGCCTTTCGAAGTCCCCAAGGACCGTGCGGCACCACCATACACACCCAGTGCCATTCTCGTCGAACCGGTACAAGTTTCGCCCATTCTGTCCCAGCATCTTCAGCAGTTCATGCACTGTGATCTTCCCAGTGGCAGTGGCAACCTCGCTCACATGAGCGACGCTGCTCGCAGACAGCTCGTATTGGACGCTAGCGACAGTCAGGATACCGGCGTCGATGCCAGGTATCATGTCCAGTCTAACGGTGATGGAAGACTGACCATCATGAGCGAGACAGTTTACGAAGATCCTCCAGTGGAGGATCGAGTTCTTATCTTGGGGGACGACAGGAGACCCTGAGAGGGTATAACGTTGCACGACTGCATTATATACGTCGGCTGTGCACGTGCGATGGATGTTCCATGTGTTGGCTGCGTTCGCCATCCGCTGGGTGATACACGGCATATCAGAATATAGTTCTTGTAGTAGATTAAAAAAGATTGACCCCCTGATAATGCCAGTGCGGTTTGAATTTAAAGCTTGGCTGTCATGGACGTCCGTTGAGATTTGCATGGGTTGTGCTTTGGGAGGAGGCTCACCAGTGGGATAACGTCGTATACAGTGATTGAACATCTTATAGTACAGGAGGTACATCCCTTCTTATACAAAAAATTGAGGCACTGTCAGCGATGCTGTGGGTGGGTTAAAAGTAGAAACGAGGGTACAAAGTACTGATGAGAGTCATGAGACCCAACAAAGAAAACAAGTTGGATGTAAAGGGGAGAGGGCGTACCGCTGGTGAAGCAGTTGGGTGCATCAAGTGACCAAAACATCCGTGGGCAAGAAAATCCTAGTCAACAATTCTTCTGTCCATGGCGCAAACTTGGAGCACGAGGGGTCACCAAGTCGCGATGGCGAACGATAACCTTCGAGGAAAAGGACAACGGCGACTGGAAGGAACAATATTAACGTGCAGACTGAGGGAGAACTGGCGAAGCTCAGAGCCAGTGATAGTTGGCGGAAGTTGTTTGGTGTTATTTGTAGTGTTACCTACAGGAAGGGCCATCATTTGTCGCCGTCTTTCCAACTGATGTCGCACTTGCCCAACGCCGGATTTCCTCCTGACTTTTTCCAAAATTCACTTGCTGTCTCACCAACTGTAACGCCTTTAGCTCTATACCCACATTTTGATCCCCCTCTCACTCCATGGCGTCCATCTTCCTACCCCAGATGGTTCTGTTCCGTCTTCCGCCCTGGTGATACGCCTTCGCGATCTCCTTTCGATTTTGAGGGAGAGAAACCACAAGTATCTATCTTTCTGCGAGAATTTTATCTCATGTCTTTTGTCTAACCAGTACTGCAGTGCTATTCCCTCCATGCCACGGCTATCGAAATGGAATCACCACTATTTTCTCCTGGAGAACTACCCGACCTTGTACACGCACATAAACAGCCATCTGATCCGGATTGGCTCAGAGTGTACAAGATTTCTCCTGACACAATCGTCAAGGAACACTTGTCCCTCGACGAAGCGATCACGGAGGCGCTCAACCTAAGCATGATTGGGACCATGACCACTATCCCCGTTCCCAAGCTCCGACAAATCGCTCGGCATCGTAAAGGATCCTACTTAATCATGGAATACATAGAAGGGGAGACTCTAGACACCGCTTGGAGTCGTCTCACACTTTTCGCGAAGCTTCACATCGCTTGGACGCTCCGCGGTTATGTCAGGCAGCTTCGCCGTCTGCGGAGGACCGTGCCTGGAACTCTCAATGGTGCTCCATCCATCGGGTGTCTCTTCACTGAGT
Organism: Paxillus rubicundulus Ve08.2h10; assembly: GCA_000827395.1. Lineage (NCBI taxonomy): Eukaryota > Fungi > Basidiomycota > Agaricomycetes > Boletales > Paxillaceae > Paxillus > Paxillus rubicundulus. Next base: position 4,196 of record KN825527.1, on the reverse strand, counting down.
ACGGTGCAGGCCCGTTCGCTTCATATCATGACTTCACGGCATGGTACAACCACAAGCTTGACGTATCTCAACGCATGAAAAAGGCTCCCATCGACGCACCGCGTTTTGATACCTCATGGCCGGTGGTCTTTACACACATGGACTTGTGCCCTAGGAACATTTTATTGGCACGCGACGGTACATTGTATGTTTTAGACTGGCAGAGATCTGGATTTTACCCTGCATGGTTCGAGTATATAGCCATGCTGTCTGACGTGCACTTTAAGTCACCCCTGTGGGATCTTTTGACGCCTTGGATCTCACATACCGTTTTCTGTGAGTCTTCATTTCTTTTTGAGAGCCGCTCTGAGACTTGTTGTTAACTTAAGCCCCTACACGAAAACGCATCTTGGAGTATAGTAGAAACATTGGGTGGGCCCTCACTATGGGCCCTCTTATGTAGGACTTGATCACTCCTCCGATACACCAGACGCAGGAAGAGTAAGAAATGTGCCGTATTTTGCAACCCAATTGCGGGTCGCAGAAAATCTGGAATCAGTATTCTAAAAAGTTGCAACTCTCGGCCTGAGTCAATGAATGACGAGAACATGTTATACGTGATGCGGGAGGCTGAGGGCAACGGAAAGTTCGAAAGTGCGTCCTGTTCGTCCGTCCCGGAACGATATGCATTGTACAACAACTTGAGAGTCATTGACATCATACATTCGTGGTTGTGGCATAGTCGTGGCGGTCATGGAAGATGAGTCTTGGATTTGTTGGGGGCAAAGCCCCCAATCCTCCTTTGTATGCTGTAGGGCAATGGATGCACTGTTGCTTGCTGCATGTTGCTATCACCTTGTTCCTTGCCCAGGCAACATGCCCCAGCAGTGCTCCACCCATCACCAGGAATCCTATTTATTGTCCCCCTTTATGCACTGCAGGGTGATTGATGGATGCACCACTGCTGGGCACATCCATCAGGAATTTTTTGAAGAAAAGATCATGTCATATACAATAGCCTTTCTCATAATGCATACTGTTGGGAGTCTCAAAATCCAATGCATTATGAGAATTATGCATTATGAGCATTAGGGATTAGCACAGGGATACCCCTGGGTATCAGCAACCTCACCTGTACCTGTACCCATATATATACCCATACACACCATCATGGGTATGGGTTGGGGAGTGGGTATGTGGATTCAATACCCATTGGTCTACCCACCATGGATTTACCCACAGGTATCCTGTAAATTACTACTACTACTACAGGTTTTACTAAACAAAGTGCTTCTAGTCCTCTTCTGCTTTCCCCACATGCAAGATGAGGCTGGCAGTGTTGTCAGTGGTGTGGGGCCAGGGGTGTTGGGAGGGGTACATCAAGGTGCATAATGGTCATGGCTACAAGAGTAGTTGTTAGTAGCATATAAAATAAAAGTAAAAATAAAGAACTGTGTGCATGCATGTGTTGAATTGTGTTGCCATTGCATCCTATCGTACATAAGATGGGTGCAGCCCACTATCTGATGGGCAATGTACCTTCCTTTGTTGTCCTCTCTCCCTCCCTGTTCCCCTGATTGCCTCATATGCCAACTGGTGCTGAAGGAGTGGGCCTTGTCAGTGGTCTGTTGGAGTGTGGTCTTGCAGGTGGTGGCTGCATTGTGTGTAGCATGCATGTGACTCATTGTTGTGGCTCAATGGGGGGATGGGTTGGTCAAGTTGTGGTGTTGTGTCTGGTCATTGATGTCATACTACATGAGATGGATGTGGCATGCTATGTGAGGGACGACATGCCTTCAGTTGTAGGGAATAGCATGGGTATGGGTAACCTGCACAGGTCATGGGTACAGGTATGGGTCTGGATTATGCAACCCATGCAAAAACCCATACCCATACTGTACCCATCACCTGATTAGGCCTTTTGTGGTGGTGGAGATACCATTTATGGTAAACTTCTGAAACACTGATTTTGTCCTGATTATCTTTTCATCTTCCCTTCAAGCATGCAACACAGACCACTCACCTCACATGCACACCAACCAAGGCAAGCATGCATGTCAACACAACATGCCTCATCCTATTCACAGCCGTGATGCATCATGATGCAAACTGAATACACCACAGTATGTTTTTATTTTTCCAACTAGCTACTTGTGCAGCTACACAATCATGCACAATACCCATGGGCCACGCAATGGACTCTAGCCCCATCACATGCAACAAAAATGACAGGTGCACATGCAACACAATGCAGCCACCATGGCGAGGTAAACTTGTTATTTTTTCTTGTTCATTACTTGTACAGCTATTGAGCCTATGGCATTCATGCACACTAGACACAATCAACTCCAGCCCCAAGTCACATGCAACACAATGCAGCCACCATAACAATGTAAGCTTTTCATTCTTTCATTCTCTTTCTCACTTGTTAAATAATTAACTGTTATGCAGCTACAACAATGACATGCACTCCCTATTGACATCTAAACCCCTCTCATGCAATTGATCCCATGGAGCCACAACAATGAGTTGCACATGCTGCACAACACAGCCACCACCTGCAAGACTGCGCTCCTACAAATCACTGACAATGCCTGCAAGTTCAGTGCTGGTTGGCATATGAGGTAATGAGGGGAACAGGGAGAGAGAGAGAACAACAAAGGAAGGTATGTCATCCATCACATAGCAGCCACACCCATCGGATACAGCATGACATTGGGTGTCAATGACTGACCACAACACCATGAGTGTGGATGTGTGATGCACAGCATGCAGCGAACACAGTGCATGCACAGCCACGATGTCGACAATCAATGGGCCAACACAGCATGGCAATGTGCCCCTGCCTACTTGCTACTCACACAATACACCAGACATGCGCCGCCATGTTGATGCCAACAACATAACACCCGCCATACTGACCTGCACAGTCCTGCAAGGAACTTCACTTGGTCATGTCAGGCAATGATATGAAGGTGCTCAACAGCAAGATCAGGAACTGATGTGCAGTGTGCAGTGAATACATGCAGCTATGGTGACAATAACTAACAGGTACACGCAATGTGCCAATGACTCAACCTGCCTATTCATACCACTCACACAACACACTACTGACATGCGCAGCCATGATGACAATGACATAATCTCACATGTACCATAGTATTTAATACATTACAAATTATACTGTATTTATTAATCATACCCGTGGGTTTACCCCCCAGGGGTATGTACCCACACCTCTTTCACACCAACCTGCAAGAATACCCTTACCTGTAAAGGTGGGTATCAACCCATCACGGGTATGGGTGCAGGTAATGTCTGTGATACCCAGGGGTATACCCAAGCTATTCCCTATTCAGTTGTTTTCATCTCTTTCTGTCCAAGGGCCTCATTGCCTCGTGCGTGCACATTGCAGGTCCAGTGTGTGCATTTGAGGTGACTGGCACTGTATCCATGACTTGTTGTGTTGTCCATGGCCTGGGGCAGTGTGAGGTGGAGGTATATGTCAGTGCATGTGTGGCTGATATGCATGGTTGTCATAGCTGTGAGAGTAGTTAATCATTAGCAAATAAAAATAAAAATAAAACACTATGGTGGTGCATCAGCTGTTGAGATGATGGGTCTTTTGTGATGGCGTCCCTCCATTTATGGCACATTGGGTTCACTTTTGAGATGGTGGGGTCGCTCAATGGGTCCATTTTCAAGGCAGTGAGTCCATCTTTGAGACAGTGGGCCCATCTTCAACATGTCAGGTCCACTTGGAGACAGCATGGTCATTTCTGAGGTGATGGATCTGCTTTAAGCTTCCAGTGGAAGGATGTGTTCAGGGGACACCTAGATGAAGTCACTGGGATGGTGAACAAGTGGGTGGGGCCCAGAGCAGGTGGGAGGAGTCTGGAATGAGTGGCTTGGGTCAAAAACAAGCAGGTGAGGTTAAAAACAAGTGGGTGGGATCAAAAATGAGCAGGTGGGATCACAAACGAGTGGGTGGAGGCCAGAATGAGTGGTTTGCATCAAACATGAGCAGTGTGCAGATTGAGGAGGAGAAAAGAGCTGGTTCTGATAACAATCAGTGCACTGATATTAAATATTTAGTGGAAATTGATGTGTCTCAAGCCCCAGCTCCTCCTATCACCTTGAAACCTCACATTGCACTGGAATGTGACAAAATACAGTGAACTCCGGAACCGGAACACCAACTCCGCTTTCCCGCAACC
>KN825526.1:0-17051 GCA_000827395.1 Paxillus rubicundulus Ve08.2h10 | reverse complement strand
TGATGCAACAAAGCTGAAGTAAATATCCTGATGCACCAAACTTGATAGTAGATATCCCGGTACAACAAAGCTGCTAGTGTATATCCCAAGACCATTTATCCCGGTGCTGTCTATTCTGAGGGTAGCCATCCCAGGTCCATCCATCCCAAGGCCAGCTATCCATCGGAGCATCTGATACCTACAGTCCTCCAATCCCTGTGCCAATCCAATGGCTAATGGCCAGCCATCTCTAGGCCCATCCCATACACATGGGCTACCCACTCCTCGGCCCATCCAACACCTACAAGTCACCCATTCCTTGGCCCATCCCACACCTATGGGTCAGCCATCCCTGGGCCCATTCAACACCTATGAGTCACCCATCCATTGGCCCATCCCATACATATGAGCCACCCATTCCTCGGCCCATCCAACACCTATGAGCCACCCATTCCTCAGCCCATCCAACACCTACAAGTCACCCATTCCTCGGCCCATCCCATACATATGGCTCACCCCTCCCAAGGCCCATCTACAGCTCACCCATTCCTTGGCCCATCCCATACTTATGGGTCACACCATTCCTTGGCCCACCCAATGCCTACTGGATACCTGTATTGTCCAATTCATTCCCCAGAGATAGCTCAATCAACCCATCCATCACTCAAAATACTCTCACTAAAATATCTACTCAGCCGACCCATATCATACAGGATTTTCTCACACCTTGGCCCATCCGCACCCTACAACTACAGGCTGTAGGTCGGCCGACGATCAGCTGGCCCATGTGGTATGGGTTTTTGTCAACCTCGGCTGGCCATATCCTACAGTACCCAAGCACTACATTATGTGAGGCACTGGCATGCTTGTACTATCTTTGTAATTATCTATATGACATGTAAATATTCACATTTTTCCTATGTTCCTTTGAACTCCACCGTCCATACTGATGTTTTGCCACTGTGGCTGATGAAGTTTACAAATGTTATCTTCCAGCCGCTGCAGGAGAGGTCGAGAAATAAAGTTGGCAGTGTTTGAATGTTCACATGATTCCTGCATGGGTTTGCACGTGCTGTGGTGCCATTGGCACCACAGTACCTTATCTGTGTGCACAAGAGGTCATGCCGGGCTGTCCACCTGCTTAGTCATCTGTCAGGACACCCTTCTCCAAAGATAGGGGCCGGGCCATGTGGTGGATCACATGTACAGTATGACAAGGGGCAGGAAAAGCAAGCAGAGGCAGCAGTTTCAAACTCGCAACAGTTCTCATCAGGGGGCTTACAGCTGCTGCCCCTACCGCTAGTCCATCTGGCTGATGCTTAGGGTACCAACTACCAATCTAATGCCCTACCTAGGGATTTGAATCTAGTCATGTGCCACGACTGTAAGCGAGTGGCTACCCCAGGCTGGATTGGTTGCAAATTTGGGTAGATACGAGTGGGGGGGTGGGAAGCTCCACCTTGTTAGACCCACAGGTCGCTCGGGCACACAGGGGCCTTTCGGCACACCCGCCTGCACTTTTTCATTGCCATACATTCTCACGGTGGGAGTCAGTCACCGTGAGAACCTCTTATGCCACCGTCATGTGATTCGCAGTAGCGACACAGATCCAAAAATAACACAACCACTTGGATTTTGTTTAAGTCCACCGTACTAGCAGACCGACTCGACCTCTCCAGCAGCGGTGGGAAGGAGCCTGGGAAAGAGGGTGTCACACTTGGAGGGAAACCCTCTCCTTCTTGCTGTCAGGTGCATGCGAAAATCGACATGCCGACTATTTTGTGCACCTCCTGTGATTATAGAACTTGCAGGGAGTGCTGTTACCCTCATGTTCACAACTCTGGCATTGATTCCTCCAGCTGGGGTTCTCCGCTAGGTAATGGATATTCGTCGTCAGAAATAACCAATCTCGACACCGTCGTCGGCGAGGCTAAGTTGCTCGATGACGGCAAGTCTCGATTTGACCTCTGTTTCCAGGATTCAATGCTAAGAACAGTACGAAAGTCACCATGTGATCTGATGGGATTTGTGTTCACAAATACCATGGCGGCCCTTACCACCACCACCACCAGCCGCCGATATATTCATTTTCTGTCGTGTCATTCCTGCGAAACCTTGTTTTTATACATTTAGGATTGGCCATGGGTGCTTCCCCAGCCGCGACGCGAGCTTCCGCGAACCTTTTTTATGATGATGACAGAAGAGCAGTCAGCAAGTCCAAGTTCAAGGAAAGACAACTTGCATTTCGATGTACAGTCGCCATGTTCGACAACAAACCAAGCTTCTCTTCTTTCGCTATGGATCGCCAGGGCTCTCTGGTAGCGGTCAGCAGTGGGGTAGTTAGCCCCCACTGCGGTACAGAGCGTTACCCTGCTCCAATTGTCACTCATGTCCAATGCAGGTGGCTCCGTGCTCGCCTCTTCTTTCAGTTTCAGGGTGTTGGCCCTCCGTTCTTCAGCCTTCGCGGCACGCTTATTCACTCGCGCTCGCACCATGTCGTCAACTACCGTAGTGGGTTTACTGGTCGACAACGGCTTGGAGGACATTTCTTGTTCCGGTTGGGCCATATAAAGGGGCTACGAAAAAAAATACAGGAGCACTTGTGAGTGTTGTCGCTTTCACCACGTCGCGCCACACACGCCACACCAAGTGCCGTCAGAAAGCCTGCATTCGGTGTTTCAACACACCCTAAATTCTGCAGATTAGTTGTTCTTGTATGAAATCGGGGACGCATCGTATCGAAGACTCGTTCTTGAGAACGCCTGTGCAAAGTGGAACACTCCTGACCTTTGTAAGTTCTGTTCAATGTTCTCCCTTCTCAGCGCCAGTCTTGATGGTGGTGGTTTAAACAACGACCGCCGTCGATTCGAGACCTATATTGAGAATATTGCAGGGATTCCGTCGAGGGACAGGGGCTGCTCCCAAATTTTGGTATGGTTCGAACTCAGGGTAATATGTATGGTCTATGTCTACTTCTACGTTGTGGCTTTCTGGGATGCAGGACGACGTCCTGCTCCACGGGCAGGAGTCCACATACCTCCACGAACCGGGATATATAATTCATGTGTAGATGTTGATAGAGGCGAATTGGAAGTATGCATCAGCGAACGCCGCGGGGTTGTCTGTAGTAGGCTGAATAAGAATCACGAAGATGCCATGTATTTGAGCTTACTGTTCACGTAGTCTGGCGGAAAGGAATCATCAGCCGTCGCCGAGAATACAGATTCGGGATATGTTACACACCAACACAAGTCGAGGGGCAGCCAGAAGCCGTATACACATCAGAGTTACCAGCTCGGTCGCCACCTTCAGGACGATCAGTTACCCTTGCATTCAACAAATCTCCTCAAATTTACTCACAGAACGTCAGGTTGATTATGATGTTGTTAGGACCGAAATGAGAAGCCAAGTCGCAATCCGTGTTGGGGAAGTATGCAGAGGGAGTACCCTGAAATGCGCCTTTTGTCCAGAAGTCGACCCAACGAAGGAAGTTGAATCTTAGCTCACCCATTTACTCGTGTTGATATGGGGAGCGCCGCTAATTACATCATAAGGTGCAGAACGATCACCGCGCTCCCAGAACCAGACGCTGATATAGTCGTTGGTGCGCTCCATGGCGTACCTGGGAAACAATTCTTCGATAAATCGCGGTAACAACGTTAGCAAGGCATCACACACCATCCGCCACCAATCCGGTTGAAGTTAGGGCCGAAGCTGTTGCCATCCTCGGAGAAGTCAACAACGCATCCTTGGTTGTAATTGACTGTGGCACATGAGCAATACGTTGTCGATTGGCAATTGGATGACATACCGGTTGCATCACAATTCGTAGAAATGGTGGTCCTGCGCAAAGATGTTGAGAAAACTGAGTCTCACCCCGAGGTCTCCTACTCTTACCCAAGCTGGTTGACCCCCGTGGCAGGGATTGAGCAATCTGTGAACGTAAGTTGTGAAGATCGCTGCCAAGTGGTAGATCGACTCACTGGGGCTGGCATGGAGCGCCGACTGATTCGGTATGACATCATTCACACCCTCGAGGATATCGACCTCACCCTAAAGCGCATCGTCGGTATCGTGTTGGCGCCAAAATGGAAGAGATACGTACCCTCTGGGGCCAGTTAGATTCGTTTGTTTCCCAGACAGCCTAAGTCAGATATCAGTTCTACTCGCATCATGCAGTGACGAAGGCAGATAACTCACGGGCCACGTTCTTCAAGCGTCACGTTGAAGATATCAGCGAAAGTTGACTACTGTAGCGTTAAGCTCACCCGCATCCCTGAGGCATGTGGAGTATGTCAAATCTGCAAGGAAATACCGGTAACCACCATGTTGTCACTGCTCCGGGGACCCGACCAGGAACTTACACTGCAACGTGAGTGGTATACTTTTTGTTGGAACGGATCCGAACAGAGTTGCGGCCCGGGCCGCTGGCAGAAAGGACAGTAGTATCATCGGCGCGCAAAAAGAAGGTATCGTCTATGGCAAACGTCAAGCCTAGGTTCACAGCAGTTTCCTGGTCCACGTAGTTCCTGTATAGAAGGGTGTTACAGGAGGAGCTACGCAATGGAGACACCAGGGGACATACACGCGACCGTGGGTAGGATCCGCAATTGCCTCGAAGTTGAAGGAGTTGTAAAAGTCCTCACCAGCGATACGCTCGCTTTTGGTATACGTTGCGACACCAAACGCAGATCCAGCGAGGGACGCAAGAAGAAGGGTACCGCTGGTAGCAGAGAGTTTCATTGCCCACGGGTAGAGAATCCAGAGATGTGCTGGAGATGGTTACGAGCTTCTCCCTCGTATTTATGTTCTGCTCCTTGCATTTGTTAAGGGGTCGATTTATAACGAGTGAGAAACCGCCAACCTCCAAGTGACATATATCCTCAGGCTGGTCAGGATTGTGGTTCGGGAGCGCCAGAGAGTGCCTCAATAAGATTATAACTTGATCAGTTTAAATTTGCCTCATTTTCGTTACTAGACTACCATCAACTGCTTTACATTAAAAAAATCGCCACGTATTGGAGAACTTCATCCAGGAAATGGATTTTCGAGCAGAGTCCGACGTCTTCCCCGCCAACACAACTGACATTACGAGATCAGGTCCACTGCCAGCAGGCTATGAGCTTGCCAGCTCAACAAGTCGTCTTGTTCCCGTGATTGTCACCACAATTTCGTCCCTCCCATTGCAGACGATCTCGTGGTTTTTTCTCGCCGCTGTGTGTCGTCATGCTCTCACCTGTACATCTCATTGTCTTGTTCTCGTCACAGCATCTCATTCTCGGGGCACCGTCCTAGCATTTTCTCCCGCCTGGTTCTTAAATTGTTGGTCCGTTATGAGGGAGACAAAGAATCCAGAGGGCCGGGCACCCGAGAGCTCGAGCACATCGAGCACCGATTCGACTTGTTCCGCCGAGGCCATGATCGTCTCGCCGAGTTTTTCGAGTCGCCTATGATACATATTTGATTTGCTAATATGTATTCCCTCAATCTCTGCCATATTTTATAGACTCCGCAGGCAACCGCAGTGTGCTGCCGCTGTGGCTGGCGAATGTTTACAAATGTTATTCAAGTTCTAGCCGCTGCTGGGATTAAATATTGAACGTTGTATTGTACACGGTGATTCGTTCTAAGAATAACACTACCATTTCAGATTCTACCAAGTCCACCACACCATAGCAGACCGACTCCACCTCTCCAGCAGTGGTGGGAAGGAGCCTGATACTCCAGCTGCTGCTGAGAGAGGGGGTTTAAGGTTGTGCTGGGTTTGTATTTGTATTGGGATTATGTGACTTGAGTAATATTCTTAAAATAGTACTACCACTCAAATATCACCAAGTCCATCATCCTCTCCCTAGCAAGTCGCCCTCAACACTCGAAGCAGTGGTGGGAAGGAGCCTGACGACACCTGCAAAAAGAAAGAACGAGTCGAAAAACCTCCCAATGAGATATCTAGGGCAAAAATACTGCCCACTGGCTGGATTGAACAACCGACCTCATCATACCTCAGATCACGATCTGTTACAAGTGACGCGCTCTACCACTGAGCTAAGCGGGCTTGCCATTTGGAGCATCGTCTGTGTATTGATTGATGTGGAACCAGCTCACATCCCTATTTAGGTTGGTCGTCCCTTTGAACGACGAGACCGTCATCTACAAGCAATGCGAGCACGACCACGGGAGGAACCCACGATTTCTTCTGCCTATACAGTGAAATCTCGGCGAGTTCTCACTTCCCTGATATGTCGAATACACTCTTGCGTTGTTTCTTTCCTTCGTACTAATGGTATGTCTGGGTTCTGTATCACGCCTCACTTGTCCAATGTATGTGGACCGATCTTGGATTTTCAGCAGGGCCAGAGACAGAGAAAGGTGTCAGAAGCGCATGTTAGAGCGTGTATTCTGCAAGTTCCACTCCGCTCGATGCATTCCATCGGCTTCTTGCTGCAAGTTTGTCTAGACTCGGGTGAACAGCAGACTTGCGACTTATACGGTCCAGATCATCTATGCGGCCCACACCTTGGCAATCAGCTCCGTCAAACCTGATAAGAGTGTGAGTTCGCACGACTTTTCGATACCTGATAATATCCTACCAATGTCGTTGGTGTTGAACTGGTAAACGCCGACGAGGACGCCGACAGTAGCGGTCCTGAGTGTCCATGTTATGACGCGCCCAATTATGGGGAATTTGCGCTTGTGGAGATAGTCGACGACCATGGAATCGAACTGGGAGGTGCGTTAGTGACTCTAAGCGGCTGATCAGTAAGGGGTACGTACTCCCATGTGACTGTGCATCACCAACGAAATGCCCAGAAGACCGTCGAGAACGGGGTAAGCGGTTGCCGAGGTTGCAAATGCTGCAGCGGTCATGGGCACCAAAGCGGCAGACAGAAGGCGTTCGAATGCCCAGTGGTAGGACCCGTGAATCTTCGAGGGTGGTGGGAATGTTGTCGGGTCATTGACAGTTCCCTGGTATATGGCTAGACATTTAATTCTTTAGACGCGAAATGGATGAGATGAGTGGTGAAGACTTACGTCCACCAGGAACATAGTGTGTAGTGGAACTAGAACCATGCCTCACTACAAAATACTTGGGTATTGTGGGAGATTGAGAGATAGGAAGGGTATGATACCTTGGAGGGCGGATCGTAAAACAATGCGGCTGGTGGCTGAAGGGAAAGTTTTGGGCAATGTCGAGCGCAGGAGAATAGATGCGGACATCGTATACGTTGATGAGAATAAGGGAGTGGAGGAAAGTCAGCGGTGGGACGGCGTGCGGGATGTGAGCCAATCGCATGTCTCCGGTTAGAACCGCAATCTTACCGCAGCGGTAGACGCGCCTTCATCGACATCCTTGACGACGATTCCGACTTTGTTCCGACTGTTGCCAGCTGTTGCCTTCCTTTTCATATTGGACTCTTCATCAGCATCAGATGCGCTGGTATATCATTAGTATCAGATCACCCAAAGTGCCAAAAGGCTGCAAATGTCGAATGGCTATCTGATTTTTCGACCAGCTCTCTACCTGTAGGCCGTTACCGTTTTGGACAAACTGCATTGCTAGTCCCCGATAAATAGTGTCTCTCTTATATACCACCGCTGTGCGACATGAGCTCAGTTGTTGTATCAAGGTATACTATAATAACGCTCATGCTTGCAGCTTTGGGTTTGGAAGTTTATGGAAGGTGGGTATGATTATTCTCCATGGCAAGCCTGACAACATAGGTCAATCCATTCTCCTGTCGTGGACCTGATATCTTGTTACAATCAATATCAGCTCAGGACACTGGCACGACCGCGGTCTCGCTGATCCTATACTGGGAATAATTTAGATTGTTCCCGATTTTGTCCCAGTTTTGCTGATATTGATCCATCATGGTGCGGCTGGGTACTTGTCACGTCTATGGAGCAAAACTGAACAGCCTGTTGTCCCAACTTTTTTCACTTCACCCGATAATCTAGCACTCTGCAGGATCGTTGATAATGTACCCACAGTGGCTTTCTCAACCCCGTGCTAAGGCTCTTGCACTTGCGATCGCCGGTTTATTCAGCTTAGATGTCGTCAAGGCCGGAAATACGACATGTGCTGGAAATTTGACGGACTGGTGAAATTGGTCTCTCTTTGCAGCTCCTCGCGTCGTTGCTAACGTCGAGCAGGTATACCAACGCTGTTGGCGAGACAGCTTGTAAGACTGGCGGTCTTTTTCTGTTGGAAGTGACTTCGACTGACTGTCCTGCGATGAAGGCGAAACCTACCAGCGACTGAGGCAAATATGCAATCCCCAGTGTGAGTAAAGATATCTGTAGACCAAATTTTGGTCTTTGACTTCCAAATTCTATGTGCAGATCAGGTCCCCTCTTTCCGTCCAAACACTCCAGGCGATCAATGTGACGACCAGCTCCGTATGGCATCCGTGTCCGTCTCCCTTGTCCGCCGCTGAAATATATCTACAGATGACTGCTGTTGTAACTCTATTTCGTGGGCGCTGAGCATGCTGTGCATGAAGTGCGCAACCACAGTTTGTCGTCGCGCTTTATGCCCTACTTACAACTGTTTACAGCTGCCAGTGGGATGTTATAGGTGGCTCACCCAACGGCATAGACGCTGGTTCGTACAAACCTTTTCCGGTTCCATTTGGCGCTTAACGTGTTGCTCTTCCAGGAGTAGGCGCCTACGGGATGTACCGTGCACCTACCGGCGCCTACTGTAGCCCGGGCACAAACCAATCGTACGCACCGCCTCTCATCTCACAGAGCGATGCCAATTCCGAAAACAGACTTCCAGCGGATATCCGGACTGCTGCGTGCAACGCTGATATCAAGTTAGATAATTTTTTGCATGAACTATTTTGGAACGATGGTTCATGGTATGTACTTGTGAATTTCAAATCTCCCAAGACGTTGTCTGAATGTCGTTTTCTCTAGGTTTTTGTGAGTTGGTGTGTAGTCCGCATCAAGCTGCTGACCTCCAAGATCGAATCCAGTGTTTATACCATGGACACCGCAAGCCGGGATCAGGTACAAAACAATAACAATACCTTTACTCACTGCAATTCTACGATGTCCACCACGTCTTCAGCCCTGCCATCGACATCTGCTTCTGGGTCGATATCTGCTTCCAGCTCCACACCATTAGCAACACAGGTCACGTCGTCCCCTCAGTCTTCGCACCCGTCCACTGCTAGTGTAGCTGGAGGCGCCGTTGGTGGTGCAGTCGGATTGGCATTACTTCTAAGACTTGCTTTTACTTGTTGGAGGAAGCGTCGACACCAACGTCTGCCAACAACGGACGTCGACTGGTCGACGACTTCAACGATGTCCATGCTCTCACCATACCCATCAAGTAAGAAAGCCCTCATCTCAGTCCGTCGTTCGTACCGCTCACACCACACAAGATTCCGCCGGTTATGCACCCTTCACAGGCAGGCACCGCCCGACGGAGAGTAATGTCTCCTCGAGCGTTGGACCGTCGGCGTCAGAAGGAAGAGTTATATACTCTTCGCAAAGCTCTTCGGATATCATGCAGTTACCTGCGACCGCTCGGCACGAAGACCTCGGCCCTGCCCTTCCAGAGCTGACTCGCTCGTCGTCTGGTAGACTCCCCCCTGCTTACAATGCACAATGGGATGCATGGGGCAGGCGACGTCCTCTGCCTCAGCCGACTGGTATACCCTCCACCGATTCTCCTGCGCAAGATCTGGAAAAATAGACGTTGGCTTGATCAGATGATTGTATCTTGTAGTATGTTTCATACGCTCGCACGCTGAAAATCTGACGGACGGGATTTGCCATTGTCATTCTGTGTAAATTATTGATATTGGATCCAATAGTCATCCCAGCGCTGAATTCTTCTTCAGAGCACCGAGAGCGCCAAGGAAGTACATAAGCCGTGCTGAAGTCTTTGGGTCTTGGCATTCGAAATCACATCCAGCATTTAAGCCCATCTCAAGTAACTCGACCTCGACACCTAGGAAAACCAATGTAACATTAGGACCACCGAGACTTTATTGGACATCGCATCCCCAAAACACACACTGGGCACCGGGCACGGATAAAAACCAAAAGATACTACGACACAGGATTCAAGCAGAAAAGTTCATCAACTTTCTCCTGTAGTCATGAAGTCGTGCTCGCCTCGCTTGCAGATGCTCTCGCTTCAGAGCGATAGCTGGATCCTCGCTCGTAAGCTCTTTCATGCGTTCAGCAAAATCCCCTCGGGCCGTTGCATCGACAGTCAGGCTCCGCAGGAGGGCGACCGGTAGCTTTCCTGCCAGAGGTCGATGCAGAGAGTGCTCGATGTTGAGAGGGATGCGGTCGATGATGCGCTGTATAGTGCGGCTCGTGAGTCCATCGACTTCCAAATCACACACTTGCAGAGAGTAAGTACCTTGTATGCAACATGGAAGTATGCCCGGACGTCCGCCATGACGATCAACTCGTCTTCAAAGGCGTCAGAAGGTGAGAGAGATTCCGAAGCATTGGTTTCCGACGAGGAATCGTGAGCCACCGCTGCATGCTCAAACTGTGACGAAGACCAGGAAGGGGGTTGCCCCCCAAAAAACATGCCTGCAACCTGTGGGGGGGAAGGCTTGGCCTTGGCTTTCGGTGGGGAAGTCCGAGGCATCTCGTTTGGCCCATCAAACCGTGACGACCTACCCTCCTTGCCTTTCTTGTTGGACTTCTGGATGGGGGTGTCAGTGGAAACCTGGTACTCGTGTGGTGCAGTCGGACGAACGCATACCTGAGTTACAGCGGGAAGATGGTACTGGTGTGGCTCTCGGTGACCCAGCTTGTACCTGTCGAGCCATGACTCGCGAAGGCTCAGAAGATATTGAGTGTTTTGAGTGTAATTCGGCCTAAATTCAAGCTCGAGTGTCTCTTTCATCGCGCTACGAGCCCGGCTTTTGTGCTCCTCGACATCTACATTGATAAGTTCGCTGCGAAGGAGACAGTTGACACGAGGGAACCAAGGAACGTGGATCAATACATACGAAACAAATGCCTGCAGGACCTTGAATCGCCCAAAGTGTGTCTCGATAAGTCCTTGGAGGACATCATCGAGCACGCCATTGATAGCGGCCAAGCACCGCTCCGCAGGTGCAGTCCAGAGGTTCGTGAATTGCGATATGAGGCGGGTCTTGGCTTCGTATGGGATGTTCTTAGGAAGTTCCCAACCGATGGAACTGGAACATTACTCAGTACCGGTGGTGGAGATGCTAATGAACGGGGCTTACTCATGGATTATCTTCCGAACTTCAATCACTCCCATGGTTCGCACCCAGGGATTCCTAGCGCCACGAGTCTCATCTGGCTCAAGGTCATCGAATGGTTTGTACCTCTCTGGACGCTCGAAGGGACGGAAGTCTGGAGCAGTTCCTCGAATGTCCCTCTTGAAGTCACCGTACAGCGCACGGTTGCGCTGCGCAAGCCCCTTGTCAGAGCCGGTGCCGTCGACGATACCTTTAAAGGCAGCACAAAAATCGTTGACTTTCCCGAGGACCTCGACCCGGGGATCACTGGATAAAGGTGCAGGCAAAGCACCCAGGTCTGCTAAGCAAAACGCAAGTAGTTGCTCGATGTCTTGTTTAAGCTTTGGCAAACTACACAAGCACATGATCAGGCGAAGCTGCACGCGAGTCTGTGCAACTCACCTTTTTTCAATGTGCTTGACCAGCAAAGCGCTGATGTCTGATACGAACGCGGGAATTCCGAAGCGGCCACGTTCAGTTGATCGACTCCAGGGGGGACTTGTGTCGAAGTACTCTGCTGCCAGTTTTTGAAATGCAGCCCTCGAGAGGCGCCCCGAGCGTTGTGCATCATCAGGAAGACGAACACAATAGTATCCATGCTTTAGAACATGCTCTCGTCCTTCGATGACATCAATCCACAACTTTTTGGCGCTGTCTGCACCTTCCCCAAGGGTGTCTGGCTTCGTCAGCACACCTGTAACAAATTCATGTCAAGACGCGAGTGCTTGTCATTCAGAATAGACATACCTATAGTTCGTTCGCCCTCTGGATCTGCTTCTTTAGCGAGTTTGACAGATTGCTGGTTCTGTATATCATCTAAAAGAAAAAGGTCACCAAAAAAGCTTCTTGAGCGACAGAGCAGTTTCATTTACCGCTCATGGGTATCGTAGTCAAAATGATCGTGTTTGCCCGACTGATGGCTTTGACAGTAAGTTCTTGGACTAAGTCTATGACTTCTTGTTCCTCATTTTGAATCAAGCCTGCAAAACTAATTAGCAGGGAACGGCCCATCGATGAACTACGAACCAGGTAAATCTACGAAGGAAAGGTCTATGGCGTCGGGATCCTCGATGGCAACAGCGACGACGTTTCTGGAGAATTTGAGAGAGCTAGTGGAATTGATGGTACGCAATTCCGTGACTGTTTTCTTGTGGAAGTTTTCCGGGGCTGTGTGCGGATTAAGGATAGCAGCTTGAGCACGACGCAGCCAAATATCTACATCGTCTCTGTTGGTGATCGGAGCCCCAAATGCTACCACTTTGGATCGGGGAAGGGGATGGCCAGCTGAATCGTAGTCGAAGCGAAGTTTAATGGTGCAGGACCATGTCTTGGCACTACTGGACATGGTGCAATCCATCGGACACCTTCCGAGGCAATCAGGGCGGTGATAACCTAATTGGACGGATCTACATACCGCGTGCAGGTCCCGCTATCTCTAGGAACATTCACCTATGAAAAGCCGTCAGTTTTTCCCACTAAGGAAATGACAGATATCGGTCGCTCACCCCACTAACAGCTTCAACTAGGGAGCTCTTTCCGGCTGGCGAGAAACAGCGAGTCAAATGAGACATAGGCGTAGACCATAGTTTACATACCTGACTGTCCACCGATAACGACGATGGACGGGAGATCAATTATTGTTTCAGCGCTGGAGAATAATTATTGGTTATCTGGATAACGCAACACTGCAATGATGGTACATACCCCATGGACCGCAGATCATTGATGAGGCGCATCAACTCCTTCCCCCTACGTGCATATTCGGTGGACGAGAGGTCAACATCATCTCGCATATCGTCTGCCAGGTCTGGGGGAGACCGTTCCCCTGGCGTGGTGCTACCCGTGTCCAGTTTGGGGGGGGATCTGGGAGGTGGAGTTCTTTTGCTTTTGTTGAACCGAAAGCCGTGCATCGTGTTCACCACTAGCGGTACAATGGAGGAAGAAAAATGGCAGCAGTGCCCCGCATACAAGGTTTATATATCCTAGGAACACGATGTGAGATTTTCGGCATTGTGGATCGTGGCCTACAAGAAAGCAGACAAATCGTACATATTGGTTCTTCGATGTGAATTCTGGGATGTCGATAAGGCGGCAATGCTCCTTGGATAGGACCCTACGCGATGCAATGTGTTACAGGTTCTGATGCACATGAGTCTGCCTCGCGGTGTTCAAACGCCTCGATACAACCTCCGCGAAGGAACCTGTGGGCGACCCTCGAGGTTGATTACATATTTGCTCATGGATGGTATCTCAACGTGACGATGTTGCCCAGGTTCTCATCACTGACTGAGTTTGTGTGAGCACCGTAAGTATACACAGGACCGTGCGTTTTGTGGAACTCGAAGATGATTTGGAACCCAAGGACGAGCACGAGTCGAAGGTTTCAAGTTAACTTGCCGCGTTGTTTTTGGACGGACGGTTTTTTACATAATTAAATTAAAAATTTTCTTCCAGTTACTACTACTAGGACTGTCTGTGTGCAGCATGTCACATCGTGTTGCTGGGAAACTCACTACGTGCCTTGCACGGACGAATCACTAGATACGGGGAAAGCCATCCTCATGACTCCTGAGTTCCGGCAGGAATGTGACCCCGCTGCTGAGAGTGCAGCTGCCCACGTGACCTCGTCGAGATATCCGACCGCAGAACGCGAATAGCGCAGGCCCAGTTCACCCCTGGGTACCTGGGTGGCCAGCCAAGTGCGTGAGTCAAGTACATCTGCTGAAGTGCCATCAACAGTCTAAGAGACGCAGTGGCCATTTTTGGGCTCTATCAGACGCTTCTACGCATCATCATTCACGCGTACACATGATGTATCCATTACGATAGCAGTCAGTGGGTATAATACCATGTGTCTTCTCTATCCACGGCTCAAAGCAAAACGAACAAGCAACTCGTGTCTATACATTCTACTCGTCCCCATAGACCTTCAGAATGGTGTAGACGACACCGGCACTGAGACCGAAAACCAAAACGAAAGCACCGACGACGTAGGTCGCCAATTCCCAGGGGAACATCTCTGGTTCTGACCGAGACGAATCGCCGAGGTTATTCTGCATTGCTCTCTTCTCTTCGATCCTGACGACAGCTGTCCGCTTGTCCGATGGGTCGTATGTAACTCCGTTGTCACCCACAATAACGAATGATGGATAATTTTGCTCATACCACTGCTCGATCTGACAGACAGAATAAGCGACGGGTAAAATGAATGCAAAGCATTGTTACCTTGCAGCACATCACTGACACCCGGAGGAAGTTGGGATCCTGCGGTTTCGCCTTGTTGTGTATTTTGCGTGCGTAGTCACGGAAGATGAGAGCAACTTCACGAGTGTTCGTTGCTTGCATGATCAACTGTCGAGCGTGATCAGCAAAGCCGATGTACCAAAGCGAGCGAGTTCACCTTGGCAGCTTCAGCTTTCCTTATTTTGATGTTGCGTCGGAACATCTCAGGGTTCATGAAGCACAGCGAGAGAGTCGCCATGGCCATACACACGGGCACAGCACAGAAGACGAACACGCTCTGAGTCTTGAGCAACCTGAGGTAGTCCAACGCGTCGCAGGCATGGCGGAGAGCATCCAGGATCATTCCGCTTTGTATCCATGTCGCATGCTCCACGTCACCTTTCTCGTACAGATCCTTCATTTCCTCGAAGCCGTACTTGGCCCAGATCTCCTTCGGCCAGAAGAACCGCCGTTCCTCGACATCTTCCCGGAAGTCACGGATGATATTGGTTTTTTGGAGTAGGAGCCCCATAGAGTTGGCAAGTTCCAGCTCTTCGCACAACCACGGGGCTTCTTTGCCAGAAGCCGACCAGATACGCGTGAGGCCTTCGCCCACAAGACCAGCAACATAATGACAGTAAAGGTCATACTCGGCAACAGTCTCGAGGTACACCAAACCAGCTGTGGCGGCTTTGTGAGCATAGTCTGCCATTCCGACTTCCATTTTTGCGCAGATGTTCAAGATGATTTCTTTGTACCTGTATATTTTGTTACCCAGAATGCACGTTGTGTAAAGCGGTCACGTACTCTGGCGCAAGGAGATTTACCTCTCCAACCACTGCAGAGTACTCAACCAAGAGCTGTCGATCTTTCTCGTTGGGGCCACTGTCGGTAAACGACCAGCCTGGCGTGACTGTCTTGTCGTGGAACGACCGCAACAGAGGCTGTTTTATCTCGTCAGGTATCGTCATGTCATCCTCGATAGTATCTAGTCCACGAAGCACGAGGTAGTAGATGCAAATCTGTCACAACGTATGGCATTCACGACTTGGTTCACTGACAAACAACACGAATACTCACTGTTCGAGCGAGGTCGCCGTCGAGTTCCTTAATGACTGCAGAAAAACTTCTGCTTGTCATGTCCAAGAAATCCCAGCAGCAACGCATGGTGGGGCGGTCCCATCCTGAGGTAGGATGTTCCTGCTGGGCAGTAATGTCTCGTTTTTGTTCGTGAAAAAGGTAGAACTGAACGAGGGTCCTGAACTCTGCGGGGTGGGTGAGCAATAAGCCCAGCATTGAAGTGATTTTGCCCATTTTCAGCGGTAAAATGCAGTGATTGGGAACCTTGCCCCCCACCGTTGCTAGTTGTAGGGAGTAGTAGTAACACACCAGACTGCAGCTGAGGGATTTCGACATTTCAAGAACATTTACAGGCAATTTTAAAGGGCAAATATCCATCTCAAATTTTGTTTTTCACATTTTCATGGCCATAAAATGTCAAAAAGGTGCTGAAATTTTCAAATTTATGCCTGACATCACCCTAAAAATGCAAACAATAAAATTTGATATTCCATATAATCTGTAAATGCCCTTGAAATGTTGAAATCCCCAGAAGGCCTCATGCGGATTCATCCAACATCACGTGAGTGTGTGACTTGCTGTGTAAGATATGCCACGACAGACATCACACCAAGGAACTTCAATATTTTATGTGATGTATACTATTAAATTCTGAACAGTATTATGAAATATGTTATGAGGCCCTCAAAACATTGAAATGCCAGCAGCGGCTCTGTCGCCATGGTCCTGTCGCACCAGGATTGTGAGCGCCTGATACTACACGCCCAAACTAGCCTGACGTCAGCTGGACATAAAGCTTGGATTATCTACGATTGA
The DNA here is from genome assembly GCA_000827395.1 of Paxillus rubicundulus Ve08.2h10. Lineage (NCBI taxonomy): Eukaryota > Fungi > Basidiomycota > Agaricomycetes > Boletales > Paxillaceae > Paxillus > Paxillus rubicundulus. Next base: position 708 of record KN825526.1, on the reverse strand, counting down.
GGTCCACCATTGGTCCGAATGGGGTTTTTCGTCGCTTGACCTTTGGATGTAATATAAAACATAAAATAGTCCCTTTTTTCTGCAAGGTATCACCTGGGTTCTGCCATGCATCGCCCCTCAGGTTATCAGGACATTTGTCAGACATCCGAGATGGAGCCAACCATTTATGTTGTGACCTGCCGGCACGAGCCACCTCAAGGCTGACATCCAGCTGACGTCTGGTTGTAGGCACCGCTGATGCCTATAACAATGTCCTGTTGTCATTGTCAGAAATGTAGCAGACACACATGCTCAAATGTCGATGGCACATGAGGGCATTACCCTGCGAGTGTGTTGGAACTAGACACAGTGTTAATCCTCAGTTGTAAGATAATGAACTGATATTAGTTACCTAGACACGGTGTTAATCTAGGTACATTGTAAGTATGGAATTATGAGTAATATGAATGATTATGGACTTGCCCTCAGTCGTAAGATGGGAAGTATTGTATGTAGTTGTATATAAGTACATCAGCAAACCAACCTTTTTCAATAGCCGAGCACACAGCTTATTTTCTCCTTCATGCTCGCTCTTACTTGCTCTTCCCCACATCCAACACGACAAACAACGGATGCTTGCCCTTGCGAGCTCCTTGTTCTGTGACGGGTGCTCATTTTGCTGGTCTCCCGTTCTCCTGCCCTAAATGCGAGTTTTTGGACCCACCTCAA
>KN825525.1:0-17049 GCA_000827395.1 Paxillus rubicundulus Ve08.2h10 | reverse complement strand
CTAATGATAATAAAGGGGACAGGAACAGGAACAGAAGGGAAATGGGATTAAGCGATGTAGGAAAATGATGGAATGCCCCTGGAGGCTCAGGAGTGATGATGAGTAGAGAATGATGAGATGTGATGGAAGTCCGCATGGATTCCGAGCGGGCGCTGCAACTCCGAGGTCGCGGGAAAGCGGAGTTGGTGTTCCGGTTCCAGAGTTCACTGTATTTTGTCATAAGGAAGTGATGGAGCATTCCTGGAGGCTCCAGAGCGATGACAAAAAGGAATGATGATATACAATAAAAGTCCACATGAATTCCGAGTGGATGCTGAGACTCCGAGCAGTTGTGCCTGGTGCAGAGCAGAGGTATGAACTCTGATGCTCTGGAAGTGTGGAGTCAGTGTTCTGGTTCCGGAGTTCACTGTATTCTGTCAACAATGGCCCAATGTGCACACCATGCAGCCAGTGGCCTATGCATGCTGTCCACATAAAATGCAATCATACTTTATCTCACTTCATCCCCTGCTGTCTCAGTTGATCCACAATGTATATTTTGTAGTGTGTTGTACATAGATATACAATAATTTTGATCTCCATGTGACAAAAACTATAATAAGGCAGTGATTGCCCAGACTACTAATCATTAGCTGTGGGTAGTAAATAGGTATGAAGTAGACTCGCCTCAGCTGCTGCCTAAGAGGGGCAAAGTGACAAAATACAGTGAACTCTGGAACTGGGACACCAACTCCACACTTCCAGAAAGTTGGAGTTTGTACCTCCACTCTGCCACCAGGCAGAACCACTCAGAGTTTCAGTGTCCACTCAGAATCCATCCATAACTTGTGTGGACTATTGTCACACTTCATCATCTTTTATTGTCATCACTCTCTAGCCTTCAGGGATGCTCCGTCACTTCCTTATATCACTTAATTCCATCTCCTCCTTGTTCCTGTTCCTACTCCCCTGATTATTATTAGTGAGTGCTTCTCTGCCCACTCCACTACACATATATACTTAGTTTTCACTTCAGATTCCTCAGTTGTTCTTTGCCCCTCTTAGGCAGTGGCTGAGGTGAGCCTATTCCATACCTACTTACTACTCATGGCTAATGCTTAGTAGTCTGGGCAATCACTGCCCTATTATAGCTTTTGTCAGGTGGACCTGCTTGGAGTCTTAGTGTCCACTTTAGATTTGTCCAGAACTTGCATGGACTATCATCACACTTCATCATCATGTTCTTATCATTACTCCTGAGCCCCCAGGGGCACTCCATCATTATTTTACATTGCTTAATCCCATCTCCTTCATGTTCCTGTTCCTATTCCCCTGATTATTACTAGTGAGCACTTCTCTACCTACTCTGCTACATGTATGTGTATACTTATTTCTCACTTCAGATTCCTCAGTTGTTCTTTGCCCCTCTTAGGCAGCAGCTGAGGTGAGTCTATCTATTTACTACTCATAGCTAATGCTTAGTAGTCTGGGCAATCACTGCCCTATTATGGTTTTTGTCACAAAGAATGACTGAGGAATCTGAAGTGAGAAATAAGTATATATATGTAGTGGAGTAGGTGGAGAAGTTCCCACTGGTAATAATCAGGGGAATAGGAACAGGAACATGAAGGAGATGGGTTTAAGTGATGTAAAGTAATGATGATAAAGTGTGATGACAGTTGTTATGATATCTTGGACACCCCCTATCTTTTTCTTGATCACCCAACTCATTGTACCATCACATGACCTAACCTCACTTAGGTCTTTTTCTATTTCCTTTCTTGTTGGTTGTTCAACCAGTCTCTTGAGCTAAAGTCCTATGGTTGTGTTCCTTCTATGACATTCTTTCTCTTTCCTACCAATAGCCTTTATCTCTTGCTTGGTCTGTGTGCACTTCCCAACAGTATATAAACCCTGTACTTTGCTTGGATACAACCCAAGCTAGATCTATGCAATATATTGCTTAACCAGCAACCTCTTGATCCTCTGAGCTATGCTTCACTCAATTGGCCTATAGTCTGCCAGTAAAGACTTCTCAATACTAGATCTATGTAGTTCAATCATCCTTGTCGAACTTGTTGGTGTTATTGCTGCAAGCTCTTAGGATCTCACCAGTATAACAATAGTCTGTGCAAGTTCTGGATGGATTCCAAGCAGATGCTGAAACTCCAAGTGGTTCCACCTGGTGGCAGAGCAGAGGTATGGTCTCTAACTTTCCAGAAATGCAGAGTTGGTGTTCCAGTTCTGCAGTTTACTGTACTTTGTCACCATGGTCTTGCAAAAGACCAGTTGGGACCAGTGTACAGTGAGGTGCAAAATTGTTACAATGTTTGGTACTTTTGTAGTGTACATGGTGTAGTGTCTGAGGGTGTGGGAATTTTGCTTAGTGTTGGTGTGAGCATGGATACTACTAACCCTTGGCTACAAAAAGTGTCTGTCTGTCATATGACCTGGATCAGAGGCTGTGGAGATATAGACATGTTAATCCAAAGATATCATTGTAATAGTTTTGCACCTTTTGTTAATTATTAAGGTATCTGGCAATTTAGTACTTGGTATAACCTCATTTAGCTTTAAGCACTACCTCAATTCTCCTAGGCATGCTTTCAATCAATCCCTGACACACCTCAGCTGGTATCTCCTCCCATTTCTCTTGAATCCTATCCCACAACTCATGGATCCCATTAGGAGGGGGAATCTGCTCCACAAGTCTCCTTTTGAGATGACCCCAGAGATGTTCAATGGGGTTGAGGTCAGGAGATTGTGCAGGCCATACCATGGTCTGAAAATCCTGCTCCTCTAGCCACTCCTTGACCTTTTTGCAGGTATGTTTGGGATCATTATCCTGCTGAAAGATGATCTCAGGACAATTAAGACCATAGTGCTCCAGGGTATTGAGTAGGTTGACCTTCAAAATTTGAAGGTAGAGATCACCATCCATCCTACCATCAATCTTGGCAGAAAAGCCAACTCCCTTCCAAGTCATACAGCCCCATACCATCACAGAACCTCCTGCAAAGTTGAGGGTTCCCTGTACTAACCTGTCACTAAGCCCCTCCCCTGCCTTTTTTTATGCACATTGGTGCCTATCTGACCATAGGTGATTGATCTTGGTCTCATCTGACCATGTCACCTTCTTCCAGTCCTCCAGGGTCCAATCCTTGTGAGCATAGGCAAAGTCCAAATGTGCCTTGAAATGTCTAGCAGAAAGAATAGGGTGTTTTTGCTTGACTACAGCCTTCAAACCAGTGTTTTTTCAAATGGTGGCAAGTAGTGCTTGGATGGAGAGGTTGATTAATGATATTTGAGAGAGTTTTGGTCACTTGAATTGCATTTTCTGCTCTCTGAGTTGAAATAAGATGGACAGCATGGCAAATATTAGCAGGAGATGATCCAGGTCACATGACATAGGGGCATTTTTTTGTTGCCAAGGGTTAGTAGTTCCCATGCTCCCACTAACACTAAGTGAAATTCCCACACCCTCAGACACTGCACCATGTACACTACAAAAGTACCAGACATTGTAACAGTTTTACACCTCACTGTACAACTGGTTGTAGCAAATCCAAAAAAAGTCCTGAGACCAAGACCAAGACCCACCAAGTTCATAGCAACTGGCAACTGAGGTCCAGTTGTGAGTTTTTTGGTAGTCCAGCAACTGGACTTTGAAACACTAGTTCTCACCAACTTGCACCTCCATTGGCCTCCTGGCAACTTCTCTCTCCCCCCAGATGATTTTTGAGTGTTACATGGTTGATGCAAATGACCTTGTTCCATTGTTTCATCTCCTCAGCCTCTTGACTCAGTACCTCAGACTTCACCTCTCCTTTTTTGGCTTCTCCTGGTCCTTCTCATGGAGTTTGGTAGCATATGTTAAACCTTCTTCCTTTCCAATGTATGTATGTGCTTTCTCTCTGCAACAAACAGTGGTCATCTGCACTTGTCAAAGGTGACCAGCCTTTCTTGAGGTATCACTATGCTGATCTGATGCGCTTCCTTTGTGGATAAATATATGTGATCAGGCAGTGATAACATGTTGTCCAGACATGTTCATCCAGCATCATACCAGCACAATATTGAGCTGTTGAACTAAGCATTCTCGGCATTGTTGATAAACAGGTTATGATATTAATAAGTACCTAAGCATTCTGTAAGATAGGTAAATGAAAAGAACGCACAGCGAGAACGAAAAAGTAAACAAACCTCAGCATTGTTGATAAACAGGTGAGGTATACATAAACGGAAACAATAACGTAGTTAAAGGTTGATCATGTGATCGAAAATAGTGTATGACGTTGATGTTAACATTTGTGTCATGGTCTCACATTTACTGTAATTTTGGAGAGAAAACTGACATAATCGAATTAATGGTTGTAACAAGTCTCCTCGAATTTACTGTACATGATGCCAAGGGATTATCCAGTGATCCTATGAATATTTTTATGTCCAGTGTGGGCAGATTTCGTGTGCTGTGGGTGTTTGTTTAAATCCAAAGTGCCAGTGGATGACTGTCCGTGTTTCATTCATTTTATATTCCGACGACCGCTCATCTTTCCTCCTACTGCAGATTTTCAAAGGTACGAAGAGTTCAAATGAGACCTTTGTCAACGGTGAACCTTTGAGTCGGGAAGGTGTCGACTCAGAACCTTTTGAACTTGAAAACAACGATATCGTGGTGCTCCAATCTCCCAGCAGTCTCACTACCGTCGGTTCTCAACCGAGTCTCAGAAATTCGGCACTGACATCATGATCAGCGAGGACAACAAAACTACCATCCACCACAAGGTTGCCGCTCACAGAAGAGGATGTACAGGTCGCCGCCCGGATAGATCAGATTCGGAATCAGTTATCGCTTGGGCTATCTTGAGTCCTCGGGGCCTGGAGGAGTAGGGAACATACACTCACGTTATGCATCTCGTGAACCTGGAACTCGTTTGAAGGAGAAGCATGGCATAACCACCCCTTGGGTTCACAGCAATCACCCCGTCGTTCCTCCGAGCAGGCTAGTGTCCCTACTAGTGATAGCGCTGGAGAACACCACCCCCCACAAACTAAACCAGTGGTACTAACGTTTCCCTCTGAGGGACCAAGTTGGTCGATTCGGGTTACCCAAACTAACTTGGGTTTCTTTTGTGGCATGCAGTCTCATCATATTTACCGCACGTATTCACCCGTTCTTTTCAGAATTATGAACGTCGTGTCATCCCCTCCCTTGTACTTGCACGCATGAGAGTGCTGCTCAGCATGTGACTTGGCTCTACGCCACATCTTCGTTGGAACGCATTCGTTAACGTCAGCACCAGTAATGAATTCAAGCCGGATTGGTTCGTCGTCGATTCATCCACATGGAGCATGTCGTTTGGCATGTGAAGTCACTGTGGAGGCCTAGGTTCTTATCAGTCGATACAACTCTTCGCGTGGAGTGGGTTCGAGGCAAAGGCGAAAAGTCAGTTTGTAAATAACAAGTACAGATTCAATCGACAACACACAGTACCTCTACACCCTAGATCTAATCCCTGTGAATAGGTTAGAAAAGCCCTTGTCCCGCGCCGCCTCAGATACTCTGTCCTTGCGAATTAAAATCGGGGCTCAAAAACGCTGGTCCCGTGACAGTGACATCATCAGTGACGGTGATGTTGCTGCTGATCACGATACCGAACACGATACCCCCAAGGTCGGTCGGGATCGTGACCTTGTTGTCGCAGTCCAGTGGGACGATGGTCGCTCCGAGCCCCGCGATGAAGCCGACATCGGGTTTGTCTGATGTGGGCGACGCCTCATATGAAATACTGACTGTCTGCTTAGGTCGTGCGTTCGCTGGAAATGTGAGTGCCGGAACGCTTTCACGGGAAGGGCTACATTCGTCGAGGGCAGAAAACGATGACACCGGAGGCGAGTGTGAGCACCTGGTTGAGGCCAAGGGGCGTCTATCAACAGTCCATCAGCTTCGATCTAAACCATGTGGGAACGAAGGATCGCCGAACAATCAAGGCTGTGTTCCATGGATTGGCCCTTTCTACCGCGGAATTGATCCATGCGGATTGTCTTGGTTCCACTGCGAGGATCGCACCGGAGGGGGCGATGGCGTCTAGTGAATCGAGGTGTCAATGGTGGGAAGCGCCTGGTTGGGCAGACGGTCTTACAGCGCTCGTGAGATACTTCAGGGCGCCAGAATACGCAGACACGCCCATGGTTTCTAACATGAAGCTTACAGCCGCGAACGAGGTGACGTCGGTGTCAGGGCTGCAAACACCAGCGTTAGTTTATCTCGAACGGAGACAAGATGGGCACATATGCGCCTTACAAGTTGTATGTGCAGGGTTTCACGGCTTGATCGCCCAAGATGGTATCGAGGAATGGATCGTGGGTAGCTTCATGCTCTGCAATTTGGGTCCAGCGTCCTCGTGCCCAGGAGGGTAAACCCTCGGCGAGAAAGTCCTTCTTGGTGTACTTTTGGATGCCTTGGGTGGCGTCTTCAAGATGTTCGAGCGTCAAAGCAAAGTTGAGAATTTGGTCCTCTGGGAAGTCCATTACATCAACATCAACAAATAGGGTATATAGTACCGTCAAGCTCACCGGTCGGGAGACTGCTGTCCCGGCGATTGAGTGGGGACGAAGTGCCGTGTCGGGGAAAGAGAGCTAAAAGGAGGGTAAACGAAGTTTCATGATGGCGAATTGACGTTTGATTTTTGCTTGGGGTTGGGGGGAACCTAGAGGAGGCGTACGTATGGCCGACATTCATACGTTGAGCGAGTGAACATGGCGAATCCGTGGCGGGACCAGTACTACGTCGTGAGAGTTATGAATGTGTCGTAGATCAGCGGGGTAACACATCCTTTGAGAGCCAGGGTCCGTGGGTACGTTGGCATGTGGACCGTCCATGTGATGTACGACGAAAATGTTGTCCGGGTCGCGGTAAAGCAAACGCTGGGACTACTCTAACTTGGGCTGGGCAGATAAAGGGGGTTTCAATGGCTGGAAGCGTCGTGCCCGACGGTTTGGATCTTCTCGAGGAAGATTGCACTGAGACGTTTCGGATTCGATACTACCGGAATTAAATAATCCATCAGTGTTAAACCTAAGATACGGCGTGTCTGACTTGGTGTACATAGTACTAGACGCCTGTTTCAGTTCACCCTGTTGATTCTGGACCATCCAAATCAGCGCTCGAGTCCTTCTCTGGTGAGAAAAAACTGGAGCTCACGACGAACAATTGCATCGAACTTTGCAAGTACTCTTGGCGGTCACAGTGTGGCCCGGCATCAGAAGTACTAAAGAGACTTCACAGGCCCAGGACTCTGGTGTACCCGGACGTTGGACTCCGAGGGCGAATTGTATTCTGCCATCATATCTCGCATTTGTAAAGATCTGGAAAGGAGGAACGAAAAACCGTTTAGAAGCCCCCGTGAACGTTTGAACCTCTGCAAAGGTCCTTCGTCACGGGTATCTAGATCCATTTTGGCGAGGACATGAAAGTCGCATGTCCAGGGCCATCTCATTAAGCTTGGGCCGTTAGTGCCTCGCATGAGACTCATCGCACGTATAAGTGGCAATTTGTGGGCCATGCGTGGCAGAGTGACCCGCAAGCAGTATATGCACCCCGCGATGCTACCGACGAGCTTGGGACCGGACAAACTAGAGGTAATGAAGGGGTAACATAGTTTGGTCCACATTTCTGGTTGATTGCACGTACTATGAGCACTCGCGTCGTCCCCACGATGACCAAAACTTGGTTGAGAGTAACTTCAGCCACAGCCATAAAAGGTAGCTTACATAAGCAGAGTGTGGCAGTCATGAGCTTGTCAACGACACACGCCCATCGCTTGTCAAACTCAACGTCCTCCCCGCCACACCGTCCAGCAGCGATGCCACCACCACAGCCTTTTTCTTCTCCTCATAACATGTCTTCCTTTCCTGCTCTTTACCTCTATCCTCTCAACGACACCTTTGTTCCAAAACACATCGCCCTAGTGGGAGGCCAACGCGTGAAGATTGGCCGGCAAACAAACGCCAAAACCGTCCCTGCTGAACGAAATGGTTACTTTGACTCGAAAGTTCTCTCTAGACAACATGCTGAAATATGGGAGGAGAACGGCAAGGTACGTGTTTCATTCATTTCATGTTCCGGCGACCGCTCATCTTTACCTTTTTACCACCAGATATTCATCAAAGATGTGAAGAGCTCAAACGGGACCTTCATCAATGGCGAACGTCTCAGTCAGGAAGGTGTTGAGTCAGAACAATTCGAGTTAAAAAACGACAATATCGTGGTATGTCAATCTCCCAGCGGTCTGACTACCGTCAATTTTCAATCGAATCGCAGGAATTCGGCATTGACATTATCGGCGAGGACAACAAAACTACTATTCACCACAAAGTCGCCGCCCGTGTGATATGTGTGTTCACAGAAGAGGACGTGCAGCTCGCCGCCCGGGCAGAGCAAATGCAAAATAATACCAGCATCCCCGGCGTGCCAAGCCAGCAGAGCGCTGCTGGCGCCGTCTCGCAATTCTCTTTTGCCCAGGGTCAGACTGGCCATCCAGCGCAACGTCGACCGACATTACAGTCCCAAGCTCTGGGAGGAATGGGCGGTATGGGTGGCAGTATGCGACCACCGGGTAAAAGTGGTCTTAGTTTCGACCATATACTCAGCCGCCTACAAGGTGAACTCCAGAAAAGTCGAGACACCGGAGCCGAACTCCACTCGTTGACGACCGCCATGTCCGACATTCATGACACCTTGGGTGGCACATTGGTTAGTTGACTCGAAATGTTCCATGACAGCTGTTGATGGAACCCGCCACAGCCACCTAACCTTCCACACTATCCCCATATTCTCCCTCCCGTCCGTCCTTCGCAAGTCCTCAACGAACAAAGCGAATCCGGATCTATTCCGACCTCTGCTCTCAACGAACTTCGTAGTCAGCTGCATGAAACACAGGCGTCTTTGGCGAGTCATGTTGACAAGGTACGTGCGCTCGAAGATATGCTCGCTGAGCACGAAGCCATCAAAGCCGAGGTCGCTTCTCTACGAAACCTTATGGACGAACGAAAGCGCGAGCTCGACCCGTCTTGCCACGCCCCGGGCTCCCCATCGAGACACCATGATGGGCAGCATCTCAACAACTTGCGGAGGAGCAGATATCAAGATGACGATGACGATGCATCCAGCATCCACACGATCGTTCCTCATGAACTGGAGAGAGTGGAGGAAGAAGACGAAGATCAGTTGGTCCCTGAGGAAGAGGATGATGAAGATCGCAGACGTCGTCGAGATGAGCTTGGACGTCCCCGAACCCCCGAGCCCACCGGCATGATAGAAGATGACGACGAATCCCCGAATACCAAGCGCGTACATCGGCCATCATCTCTTCTCCGACCATCGCACGACGTTGCTTCCGCTGCCGTCGATGACTTGGCCGAGCGCTTGTCAGCCCTCAGCGGACGAATAGACGCTGCTGTGGAATACAACTCCTCTCTCCAGGCTCAGCATACAGCCGCTCAAACGACGATCTCCATTCTGCATTCCAAGATTGCAACCTTAGAAGAACTTGTGCAAGCTACTCAGTCGCAATTGCAGCAACAGAACCTTGCACAAGAAGTTGCAAAGGCAGAGATCCTCAAAGCTGTACGAGAGCCGCCTCGCGATGCCGAACGGGAATCTTTGACGGCAATGATCAACGAGTGGAAGAAGAGCGTCGAGGGTCAGTGGAGCGCCGCTCAGGAGGAGTGGTCGCAGGAGCGGGAGAGGCTCAGCAAGGCCAGGGAGGAGTGGGAGAACAGGGCAAGGACGCTGGAGTTGGGGTTGGACGCCAAGATCAGTGCGGGCGTGGCGTCAATTGCTGCCCTGCGACACCACCCTTTTCCGAACGGCGATATAAAGATCAACGGCACGGGAGGCCTCGTGACGCCCCCAAGTCCCGTCAGTGTTGCCTCCAATTCTGGTCGCACAAAACCTCGACGGCGACGTACCAGCTCTTCACGAGGCCGCTCGCGATCTAGCTCGCCAATATCTTCCATAGAACTGATTGAAGGCGCTGTTAACGGGGAACACGACGTCAGTACCAATCCAAGCTCACGGCGTGCTTCGGATCAGTACCAACGCTCTCGCTCACCCTCGCCATCGATTGCGGAAGACAGTGATCCAGAATCGTGCAAACAAGAGTTGTACGGCACACAATACCTCATCACTCCGGCGCCATCGGTCAAGGATTCTCCAGGGCATCCACCATTAACCACCTCGGTCGAACTAATGTCAAATGCCGAGACGCCATTGCGGACAACAGAAATTGTTGGTTATATCACGATCCTACTACTATTCTTTCTCATTTTTTTTCTCTAGTCACACCTGAACATGTCGACGGCCGTTGGCATCTTAGTACTTGGCATAGCGACGGCCGCCGTACTATGGCGAGTGAACCAAGAGTAGGATGTAAACCATCAAATTATTTCCAGATGCTCTCTGTTCTCGACGACGTTCGTCGTGATCGCATTTTTCTTCTTCGCCTTGGTTGTGTTGTCTTTTTTCTCTACTCTTTCTCTTTACTTATTCTTCTTGCTGCTCTCGACTCTTATTTGTCCCTCCTGTGGGTTCGCTATGCCCTTTTCGACAGCCAACTATAATGACAATATGATCATGTCCATGTCGTCCCTTTGTCGCTACCTTGCTTTACCTCAAGAGTACTGCGATACCAAGTTAGAAGACACTAACCCGGCCCTTTGATGCCTCCACCACCACCGTCACGCCTGAGAAGCGTGAATTTGATTATCTGCAAGGACACCGGACACCACAAGTGTAATACGACTATACGAGCGCGAGCGTGAAAGCAACCTTTACTTAGCGTTGGGACCCGCGCCACTACCCGAACGGAACTCGGCCATTGCCGCTCGCGGACTCGAAGCGCTGAATTGTCAGCCCAAATGCGATCTCAACAACCACAGCTCGGATGCAGTCGTTGGACCTAGGAATTGTAGATAGTATATGTTGGATGTACTGTACAGTGGTTAACAGAAATAATGAAAACTGAGGTGTGAAATGTTGAGTGCCGAATGGGCAGCTCTCGCTGAGTACATGGGGTGGGATAGTATGGCTCATGATGTTCGAACTCTGCAATTTTTGTGATGAACTTCGATCACTTGCATAGACTCGCCGTATGCACGGCTCAGGCTTCAAACCGCCTCACACGCAACGGGGTCTTCGTCCCCTCCTCTCCGACAAGCTTTGGTCTCGGCAATATCCCTCTGCCTATCTCAAGCTTGGTCTCCACTCCGTCCCTCAACCCAAACTCATAGTTCTTCACAAGAACAGACAATACAGTCTGTTTGCATGACATCCCATCAGACTCTGAGATACTCGATACCACAACAACGCACACACCTTGAGCTCTGTCACAGAAAAGCCTTTGCCGAGACACGTCCTAGGACCATCCACGAACGTCAACAAATGTCTATGTCCCTGGACCTCTTGTGCTTTCTTGGGGATTCCATCTTCCTCGAGCCATCGTTCAGGCCTCCAGACTTTCGCATCCGGTCCCCAGATCGCAGCGGAGCGATTGATACAAGCAACACTAATCGTGATCAAAGTACCTTTGGCGACAGAGATGTGGTCGACGACCTTGCCCGACTTAGTGCGTACGGGTTGAGAGAGGGGGATCACATCGTCTTCAGCTGCCTGAGAGTAAATTGATCGATGGTGAGGTTTATAGTGCCAGTACTTTGGGAGGTGTACATACGACCCGTGTGAACTCTTGGAGAGGAGGGTGCATGCGGAGTGTTTCATGCACGACGGCGTCAAGGTAGGGAAGGCCGCTGGTCAGTTGTTCGTACGTCGGATCACCAGCAACTAGGAGCAGTTCCTCTCGTAGTTTTGTTTGAACAGCTGGGTTTCGTGCAAGCTGGTTAAGAGCCCAGGTCAAGCTGACTAGGGACATGATTAACAAAATGTGACGGTTAGGAACGAAATGTCAACTTACCAGACGTTGTTTCGTAACCAGCAAGGAGCAGCACTTTCATCTACACAAAAAGAAATAGGGGTGAGTGAGGATGGAAAACATGACGAATAATCGAATCAACTTACCTGAGCCATTATCTCCTCGTGGGACAGATGAAGCTCAGCATCCTTGCTTTCTCCCTTAACTAATCTCAAATGAGGACAGCCATGGTGTCTGGATGCACTGACACTCACTCAATAACCCGATGATCGAATGGTCTCCTTTGTCATCTGCAATACCAAGCTCTTTCTCCTTCCTTGTTCGGTCGAGGAGCACCGTCGAGATTTCACCTATAGTGTCATTGAGCCTTTTGATCAGCTTGCTCCTCGATGTGGGTATGCGGGTGATAAATGGGAAAACCTGCGAGAAGAGGAGCAATACGACATTGACAGCAGAGGACGAATGGCCGAAAGCGTCGAAAACCTCGGTCACCGACGTTTTTTCACCATCGAGGGACCCAAAATCATGAGAGAATCCAGCGATTCCGATCGAATCAAGTCTGTCAGTGGATGTGTGAGCTAGATGGTAGGAGGAAAAGCCAGAGACGTACGAAATGTGATTCATCCTGACATTGCCGCGCACGGAAAATTGAGGATACAGTGGTGTACTTGTAACTGATATGGCTGACATACCAGGACTGGACCTCGATGATGACACTGTCATTACCTTCTGCCTGGATGAGCGCGTCCCATGCTGCTTTCGCCTGGCCCATACAAGTTTGAGCGCACATGTGGATCACAAGGGAAGACGTTGCCTCACCTTATACACCGAATCATAGAAGACAGGAGCTAACTTTCGAATGGCGGCATTGCTAAACGCCGGGGTTAGAGACTTGCGCTGCCTGTGCAGCATTCATATGAGTGAGCCTTTGTCTCTTGTAGTTAGACATGGAAGATTCACCTTCGGTGGCTTTCACCCTGTGCCCAGAGCAAACCCCGTCCAAACTTCAGGTAAAAATGATGAGCAAGACACACAAAGAAACACCAATCTCACACACCCCTCTCTCAAATAACGCTTTTGACAGCGGGGTTAGAACGTACGTCCATGTCTCCCTCGCATAGAAATGTGCAATTGCCCTCGGGTCCGCTAAGACGATCTTTGACTGTCCAAGCGTGGAAGGAACCTGATACACAACACCGTACTCCTGTGCCCAAGTCTCGTACATTAATCCGCCTGAATCAGAAGACTCGGCCGTGGCCTTTCCGACACCATAGAGGAGACTTGGGTTAGGGGGTCCCCTGAGCTGAGTCGTCTTCAGCTTCCGTCGGGCTGCACGGACGATTGTGAGAACTGCCCAGAGTGCAGCGACAGTGACAGCGGCATCGACAGCGTGGAGGCGACGAGCTGATTCAGATACTTTAGTGTAGATGTTGGTTGCTACTGTGCTGTCCATGATTGGGGTTGTGGATTCAATCGTGGTTCAACTTTAGGAGTCTTATATAGTCGAATTTATGTAAGTGCCGCGGGACAAAGGAATGATGCATCGCAATGGAGTCCGATGGAGCCTACTCACACGGATTCTGCGAGTCAGCAACACAATGTATCGATATCCCGAAATCGAGTTCATACTTGGTTTCAGTGGAAATTGACACTGGTCTTTGCCCAAATAGGTATGCATGGTGGGCTTGAATGTGGAGAGTAAGGCCAAGTGACTGGCTGTGGAGGGAAGTCCTGCTGACAGGCAACATTGATGATTCGACTCGTGTGTACCATCGATTACTATGCCGGACGAACACGCAAGGTGAATGCCACAGCCCGAGCCGAGAGTTGTCGTGCACAATTACATTACGCGGCCATGGGGCGGAGCAAGAGTGAAAGATTGATGCGGGAACTTACCAAGCTGATACGGGCAACCGCACGCTTGCAAGGGAAACAGGATGTAGTTTGGCAAGTCATGTACATTGTAATACAGGGTATTATGACCGTGTTTCACGGCATATGGGTAGTACAGCGTCGAATGATGGGGCTGCATAGTACATACTGGTCGTCTAGCCTATCCTTCAGCCTCTGGAGCGTGACATCTCTGATTACAAACACAGCCACTTTGCTTATAAATCCACTATTGTGTCTCTTGCTAAGCGAATATCCCAACGACAATTTGCCAACCGTAGCAGACCAAAAGAAGGAACGACTGTCTAGGGGAGGCTAGATGTAGTTACACCTGAAGCAAATACCACTTTGTTTGTCGAACAAATTGGTGAGAAATTGGCTGACATATCTTGTCTACAGGCCTAGATACAGTGTGTTGCATAAAATCCTTCGGAAACACATGCGGGTACTTAAAATATACATGGATCTGATGGCCCTATTTTTTGGGGGACGGTTATTCAGCGAGATCTGGGATCTGGGTGATTTTATGCCCCAAACACCCTTGTTGGACCTATATGCCACTCTTGAGCCCGCCCTGCACCGATTTTTATGAAAAAATAGAACCGTATCATAGACACTATTTCTAGAGATACTCAGACTACAAGTAGCGATAGATGTGGTGTGTTGTTGTCTGAGATGTGGTTTGCAACTCTGGTCCAATGATAGTACATTCTATACTTCTTTACAACTGGACGTGTACTGGTCAATTGAGGTAAACATCTGATATTTGCCGGACCATCTCAAACTGGCCCGTCGTTCGAGCTTCACCCCATTTACTGTATATAATCAACAGATTCAAAACTCGTAAGGCTGGACACGTCTGATGCACTTTGGCTGCGGCCTGATCCAATCATCAGGTCCAGGCTTCATGTCACTCCAACCCTCCACGGGCGTCGCAGCTGTGCCCTTCATAGCTAGGGTTCTATGGTCATCGTGGAAGTAGGTCAACGCTCCAGAACCTGACTCGGCGTCCCCAGGTCGACGTTTCTTGCGATCCCTGTCCGGCGTGGGGAAGCCCATAGGCCATGTAGGCAGATAACACATCTCCTGTTGGCCATCCATGAATCACTAATGTTTTACGAGTGTGCGACCTGTTTAACGCACCTCTGGACCACATGCAGGCTTGCACTTCACCCATACATTCCAATCGAGCCACGCCATCAGACGGTTTGCATCGTCGCACCAAGCATCCACCAGGTTGGTCACCTCCCCTGCGTTGGGAAGCTCCTTCGGGTTCAAATGCTCGTCGAGCCCCACGTGGACTCCTGAGGCCCACATCTTGGTTACCACGCGACAGATCTCGCGGGTTGTGTCCCTTACGGCCTGAAGAATTAGCTGCTCCGACGGAGTCATGGAAGGCGAATCTGTTTGTATGAAAGACGTGTGCGTGGTTGAACAGAGCTTGAAGATGGGAACTGCCCAGTCAAGTTCGACTTCGGTCGATGGTACGGCCGAGTGGAGGATATAAGGTGTCAACATGACCCTAAGCTGCACTTGAATCTTCCTCGCGAGATCGAGAACGTCCGAGTCGGTTGCTGGTGTACTTAGGAGATATTGTATCAATTCTAGTCGTCCAGCGTAGCGATCGACGATGACCCGGACAAGCGTCATCCAATCAATCCCGCTGGAAAATCCCTCGGGTCTGGTCAGGGCCTCCGCCAACCGTTCCTTTACGGCTGTGATATCTTCGCTAGACGTGTTTTGTACACGATGGTCCCACCTTTCTTGACCTATTCGAATGGGCACCAAGGAGGGTACGAGTTCGGTATCGTAGAACGAAACCAGTCCGGCCAGGTCTAACTGGACGCGTATCTCTCCTGGAAAGTGATAATGCCAAGAACCGGCATACATGGCTTCGACCGTGATTACTGATGCTCCTATGTCACCCCAATCTTTAGTGAGAGTGCAAGATTCAATGGATGAGGACTCACGGGCCATCCAGGGGTCGAGGAGGGGTCGAGGACCGCTAGGCGGCCTGACACTTGGAAGGTTCGAGAAAGAAACCACACTGACACCGGAGGTAAAATTGCAGAGCATGAGCTCGCTGTATGATTATAAGATGGCTGTCGGCATGGACGGAAGCACCCCTCACAAGTCCACTTCCATCCTACACAGTGGTGTATTCAATGCGCAGACAACATCTGACGCAGCCAAGAATTACCTTACAAAGGCATCCACGCCGTAACCTTGGCCCCATTTACAGAGATCCCGGATCCTCTGCGTTTCCTCAAATACCCACCAAGGTCGCGACACCCCCCATATGATAAGATCTTGGGCGTCCATTGACCCGTAGTGAACCTTCGCCGCACTGCTTCCATCAAAATAGACCACTTTGAGGGGCCGAGTGGTAGCAAGTGTGAGATGCCAACATCCTTCTTCAGGTTCACCCTTGCAGAAAACGATTGAGTGTTCAGGATCGGTAGCGGTCCATTCGGGACCTGGGGGTAACTCGTTCTGATACGTCCCATGATATAGAAGTGTTCCCTTTGGGATAGTTCCCGGTACCATCGTATGACCTGGAAACAGATGCATGAGGGAGAGACAGCGGCAGTACGGATCACTTACCATTTCTCATGCGGGTATTTGGCCAGCGTTGAAGCAGTGAGTTCACAGTTTCGAACACGAGGTGACTGGTGGCGTTGGAATTGGGGAGGCCATACATGTTCCACTCCGTCGTGCCATGATCAGGGACAGCGGATGGACTCCGGTCAGAGCGACTGTACCCCAGTGGCACTTGAGTAGCTTGGGTGTGTTGGGCGATAAACGTCGCAATATAGAAGTGAAAGGCTGCTTGAAACATATTTCACACCATATATATAAGGGAGATATATAAGGGAGCCTCAGAGTTAAAAAGTAGAGTAAAGTTAGAGCAAGAAGTTCAAGTTGTGTCACCACGCATGCTTAAATAATATCCGACTAAATTTAATGGAGATTCCCGTGCCACATCAACTCCACGTTATGACGAGTAATATGTAAAACGAGTCTGCGACTCGTTGGGAGTGTTGCCCCCAATTCCCCTTGGTACGCTGCAGGATGATGGATGGACTATGCAGTGGTCCACCCACCACCCTGTCATCCTATTTATCACTGTAATTCCTCTCTATATGTTGCAGGACCATAGATGGACCACTGCTGTGGACATGTTGCCAAGGCCTCATTCCTCACCCAGGCAACATGCCCCAGCAGTGGTCCATCCATGGTCCTGTCATCC
>KN825524.1:0-17054 GCA_000827395.1 Paxillus rubicundulus Ve08.2h10 | reverse complement strand
ATTTGTAGCCAGGAGTGACTACTACAATGCGCGTCACCAGAGCTAAGCGAGATTCCCACGCCCTTTTGTGATATGCTTTTCACGTTGCATTTAGGCCAAACATTGCAATGGTTTATGGAGTCACTGTAGTTGGTAATCCAAGGGGGTATTGACGTAATTGAATTAAAAACAACCATTAGTCCAGGTCCCAGTCTGGGGAATATTGACGGGCCTGCTTGGCAGGATGCTCACCACCCTCCAGCTTAAGCAACTCCTCTCAATAGGTCTCTACATCCCATACACCAGCCTTGAACTCCTCCAAGAGAAGCTGATGTTTTTTGACCATCAGTTCCTCACAGACCCAAGCATTCAAGGACTCAGTATTATTCCTAGATTAATTGTAAGAGATATCATGCAAATCAAAGGGATGCAATATTACTTGTGAATGTCCAACAAGGTGTCCTCAATTGTATGCTTCTTCAGGACTTTCTGAATGCAGTCTTTTGCCTTTGAAATACTGTCCTGAGACAGTGATGAAGACTTTGGAGCAGTACACTGTGGCATAAAAACCACAGGCTGTGATGACTCCCAGGAAGAAGGGGTATCAAAGGGAGGAGCAAGATTCTCCCTCTCACCATCAGTTGAGAGAAAGGGATTAATATTTTTCCAATGAGTTTTTTCTAGGTGCAGGGCATCTTGAAGAGTCCAAATCTCATTGCACTGTGACTCCATGAGCTCGAACATGTCGTCCCCCTCACTTATCACAAAGGAATCAGGAGGTTCTGGAGCAGTCAAGGGCTGCATGTAGAGGGTCTTCTTCCCACCAGGCCCAACACCAGTGGTAACAGTGATCGGGTTCTTGTTTGGTTTCACCACCCAGATATGGTGGAGCTCTGGAACAAATGGAAATTGAGATTTTATGTTGTCTGTGTTGACAACAGCATAAATCACTTGTATCTAGCACAGAAACATAAGTACAAACCCCAAATATTTTTGGCAGCCTCCAGAGTGTGCCCGTTGGGTCCTGCAGCATTAATAAATAAGTTACAGACCTCGTCGCCACCTACATCAAGCTTGTCTGCATCTGTAATGCCCTCTCTAGTTATGAACAATCTCTTGGCATGATGCTTGTAGGTTTTCACAAGCCTACACATAGTGCTTTAGCCAGAAACATGATGAAACAGCCTCATCAAATGATCCACCATTTGTATTTCCCTTTAACCTGGTCTCCAGTTGCTGTACCATCAAGGCTATAGAAGTTGGGCAAGAGGACTGAGCCAATCTGACAAAAAACACTGGCCTTTGTCTCCTTTTATGTGTTCTATGGGCTGGTCAGTATTTTTATCCCTGGCAGCCTCTTGCTTACCTCTGCTTTTTCAAGTTTCTCGCACAGAACTTTCTAATTTGCTGGTTTCATAATCTCATTGATGAGTTTCCAAATGAGAGTGTGATTGTTGGCCTCCCAGGCAATGTTCAGCAGTGTGGTTTTGCCTTTCTTTGCCATTGGGTGGGTTGAGGTAGGATATTAGTTAGTGTAGTATTGCTGTGGTAGTACTTGAGGATTAGTTACTCATTATTTACTCTGTTAAGTCAAACTATCACAGTCATGTGACAAAAAGCAAAAAGCAGAAGCAGAAGCAAAAGCAAAAAGTGCCAACTCTGAGCTCCCCTATTAGGGAAATATAGGTAGATATGCATCATGATGGAGCTACCAATGTGGGCAAAACTGAAAAAATTGCACTGGTGAACACAAAACTTGCCATTTCTCCCATCTGCAAATTTTTCCCAACATCAAAATGCTCCAAGCAAAATGGAAGCCCCAAGAAAAACCCACCAATCGCCTGCCAGTGAAGCAGCAGAAACATACCCAAGATGGACCTGCAACCTCTGCACAGCTGCCACAACAAACATCATGTCAAAACCTTACTCTCACTGACTGGTTGTTGATCTATGCATACATTAATTCACACCCAGATGTTTCCCAAGCTGGCATTGTGGAGCACTTCCAAACATGTCATGAAGGTGTCCTGATCTTCAATCAAACAACCTTATCTCACAAGCTTCGAGAATGCCCAAAAATGGAGGCTCGTGCTGATGACAACCCCACTGCTTTGTCATTGAAGAGGCCACAGGTTGTTACTAGGCCTGATGTTGAACATGCACTTGTGCTTTGGGTATGGGATATGGAATAGAGAGGCAAGACTGTCCAGGTCCAATGCTGAGGGACAAGCAAAAGAGATTTGAGGATAAGTTTCAGGTCCCTGGGACCAAGAGACTGTTAGGGGAAGCTGGGTGCAATCATTTTGTAACCCCTACAAAATTTGTGAAATTTGCTGACATGGGGAGGCTGCTTCAGCTGACCTTGATGCTGTTGAAGTTGAGTGATTACAGTGCTGACAAGTTCTTGCAAACTATGCACCATGTGACCACTTCAACATGGATGAAACAGCATTCAACCCCTAGTAAGCTCTTGCTGTTATCTTATCAAACTTTATTTATTTGTGAATAATTTCCAGTGCTCCCCCTGACTGTGGCCTTGCTACAAAACAACTGAGTGGTAAAAAAAAAAGATTCTAAATTTCCATTGGGGTTGCATGCAATGCAGATGGTACCAAGAAACCTGACCTATTTTTTGTTGGCAAGGCAGCCAAGCCATGATGTTTCAAAAAGAAAAACCCCAAGGAATGTAGATTTTATTACTGCAACAACAAGAAGGCCTGGATGACCTCTGAGCTTTTTGAAGAGTGAGATTATTTACCTACTAAGTTTGGCTCACTAACAATTGTGTCACCAGGTGGGTGAAGAAGCTTTACATTAAGATGAAGCAAGAAAACTGGCACATCATTCTATTGGTCGACAATTTCAGTGGACACTTCATATCATATGAACCATCAAACATTCAGCTGGAATTTTTTGAGCCAAACATGACCCCCTTTGTCCAACCCTGTGATGCTGGCATCATCCAGTGCTTCAAGGCATTATACTGTTGTAATTTCAGTAGGCAAGCAATTGATCAGGACAAGGCTGGTGAGCATGAGGTCTACACAACAGATCTTCTTGAAGCCATGGTGATGGCAAAAGAGTGATAGAAATGTGTCATGCCAGAGACCATCTGAAACTGTTGGAATCACACACACATTCAGCCATAAGCCATGCATTTATATCTTAGACTTGAACTTATTTTTTATTTATTTTTGACAGTGAAAGTTATGTTGTGGATGGTGGCTTGGATCCCAAGTCCCTCATTGACTTACCCACATCATCCCAATCAATGACCTGGCCCATGGGGGATGAGAAAGGGGCAATGGGTGGGCCAAGGAATGGCAGCTGTGGGCTATGGGGTGGCCCAGGATGGATGGCCAGGGGGGCAATGGGTGGGCCAAGGAATGGCAGCTGTGGGGTATGGGCCAGCCCAGTGGAGGGGGGCTTGTCAGGGACAGGGTGGCCCATGGGAGATGGCCAAGGGATGGGAGCCATGGCACAGGGGGCAGCCCAGGGAGGAGGGGCTGTACAGGAAGGGTTGGCCAATGGGGGATGGCCAAGGGGTGATGGGTGGGCCAAGGGATGGGATAAATGGGGTACAGGCTGTCCCAGTGGAGGGGGGCTTGTTGACCATGGTGGCCATTACTATTTGTGGCCATTGCTGCATATGGCCACTGCCAATGATGGCCACCATGATGGCAGTCGCTACACATGTTATGTGAGGATGGTCAAGTCTGGATTCCATTTCCTCTGAATCCACATCCATGGACCATCTTAGTGCAGAGTATCAACTATGCTTGTGAACTTGCTCATTGACAGCCCAAACTCTTGCTCAGTTCAACATTCACTCGACTCCCTCTGGGTCACATCACCCTCTCTCTTGGTCTTGACCTTGAGGCTTCTTTCTGTCCCATCCAAGTCACTATCTTGTTGCAACCTGTTTCTGATGAAGGGCGGTCAACAAAGCTTATTCTTACATTGTCATTGTCTCACTGGCATTGGCTGGTCAAGGACCATCATGGATGATGCCCATTTCTGCATTGCTGACTGTGGCCATTGCTGGCTTCCTGGTGCTAGTGACATGTTCATGTACACTAAATCACTGCCAAGAGTGCCTAAGGTTTACAGTGGGTGTATGCTATATGGAGCATCACCCTTTTCCCACCCATAGGCCCAGTAATGCATGATAGCACACCCGGTCACTTCTTTGAACTCCCACAGCCTGATACATGTTGTCTCACATACATGATGTGAAGCAAAGACAATTGCCCTCTGTCAGGGGAGTAGTCACCAAAGTAGTGGGAATGGGATTAGGAATAAGAGCAATATTAGTGGGATTGAGTATGGATAGTGGGATTCCCACCAAGACCACCGGCGACTGTACACGGCGTTCACGGGCTCTTCTGAGATGAGATAAGCAGGTCATTGCCCTAATTTGGACTACTACCCCAGGCTGTAAGCTTTGATTCTACCAGTCAACCCAGTGCCGTCGCCATACATCACTCATGCTTCACTACATCACACAAACTAGTGACCTGCAAAACAAACAAAATTGACGGTTGGGTGAAGCACAGGTACGAAAAGGTTTATTTTCATCCAGTTTCTTGCTCCTCCACTTACACCATCATGCTCGTCCAGCCTGAGGAAACAGAGAATGAGCATGTCGACATCTCAGACCTATCGCTGGGTACTTTGCGAGGCTATAGAGAATTTGTGAGTACCTCTATCATCTCCCTCTCATTCTTTCACAAAGCCACATGGGTAGGCCTTTCCCAAGGAAGTTTCAAACATTAGCCATGACCCTCACTTGTCGCTCGATTCTGCTGATGAATGGGTAACAATAGGAGGTATTGCGTTATATAGACAGTGGGAGAAGACGCCTCGTCACACCTTGGACCGGTTGGAGTCCATTTCCATCTCCAGCTCATCAATTGGCGTCCTCAAAGCGTTCCGTGAATTGGTGAGCTTGTTTCAGGTCGCTTTCATGCATGGCTCATAGTGTTTAGATCCTGCCAGCTAGCCTTCTCAGTCATTCATATTTCGGCCTTGATGACGCTGAACACTGGATCACAGAGGCGGCTTTTCAGGCCTTTATTCTTACTCGCCACCGTCAAACCACCCAGAGCCACTCAACATCAGTTCCGAGAACACCGCATCGCTACTATTGTAGCCTTCCTGTAACAACCCTCAAGGCTTATGAGCAAAGTCCATGTTGTTCCGTGAGCTGCTCTGTCACCCCTGCACCTCCACGTTCCACTGCTGTGCTACTGCAGCAGGCTCCCGGTCGTCCGCACAAAGGACTGCTCCCAACAGAGGTC
Source organism: Paxillus rubicundulus Ve08.2h10 (assembly GCA_000827395.1). Taxonomy (NCBI): domain Eukaryota; kingdom Fungi; phylum Basidiomycota; class Agaricomycetes; order Boletales; family Paxillaceae; genus Paxillus; species Paxillus rubicundulus. The sequence continues at coordinate 11,775 of KN825524.1, read as the reverse complement.
ATTGAGGTCCTTGATAGCGACGAGGAGACAGCTTCTCTCCTGACTCTTCCCACCACGGTCAAATGGGCCCTTTCACCGGAGCCGACTCTTGACCTGTCAGTGTCAAAGACCAAACGCTCGAGCAAGTCTCGCCCATCTAAACGTAGGAAGCAAAGTGGAGCTGTCAAGATCACGACAAAACTATCTGTCGATGAAATAGAGGTGATGGATGGTGTTCTGACTACTTGGACTGTCCCCGTGCTTCGACTGCTTATTGGGTTGACTTCAGCACTATGCATGTACCTGAAAAGCGAGGTGGAGAGGAGTATTTGCTGGACTCTTTTATCCAGTCCGAGGTATGAGGTATCATGTGCTGAGGTGCATTTCTAATGTTGCTACTGGGATTTCGCAGGATCAAGAGTTGTGGGGTGGCTCCACCGGTCATAAAAAGGGCGACTTCTATGTGCTGGGACTTAAGGCAGACAAAAAGATATTGTGCCGTGGTGCACATCTTACTTGTAATGGGGTAGACAAGTGTGAATATTTCGACGAAAACTTGTTCAAGGGATGTGAAAGATTCGAACCTGATGAGGGGGAGATGTGAGCTCTCTGGAATCATGAGCTGGACACAAATGATAAGGAGAATCAACATACCATCAACATTCTTGCACGGTAAGTCGTCACCCAGTAGTACAGCTGCGAGTGTCATCTAACAACATATATCACCAGATTCTATCGTTTGATCTGTGGCGCCAAGTGCAACAGTGGCAAGTGTGATGGTCACACTGTAATGAAACCTCTCAACAAGGTTGGTTGTCAAACCATGGTGTTTTATCAAAACTAAAATTGTGCGGCAGGGTCTCTCGAAGTGCGGGAAGAGTTACTTCATTGGGTGTTCGAAGTGGAGTAAGGGGGATAGTGTCAAATATCTACATTTCTCTATTCCGATGAATGTGGATGAGGACAAGCTTCTGTCTGTCCTACAATCGAATGGACAACACCCACTAATAACCACACACAACGACAAGTGTGCTCTGACCATCCACCCTCATGTCGGGCTGACCAAATGTCGTGAGTGGAAATTTTAATGGAGATTGGGCTGTAGAGTTTAGACTATCTGGTCAGCATATACTCATGTTGTCGATCGAAATATGAAGACTGCGAAGATCATAAACAGGCCATGTCCTACCGAAATGATCATTTTTGTTCCCATTGATCGCCCAGATCTTCCAAAGGCCATTGTGCTACTGTGAAACCCACACAATCACCCCATGCATCCCCATACAAAGCCTACCTATGCAGAACGACGACTCATGACAGCATTGGTGGATGCTGCTGGAAAAACGGGGCTGACTGTCAATAAACTCTTGCATGGTCTGTTGATCTTCAAGCTGTTTGCCACTGGCAAATATAATTACTGAAACTACAATATGGCAGCTCCGTCGACAGCTATGATATGTGGAGGGAAGTCCCTTTCCAAGTGCAGCCCAGCATACATCAACCGTCGAAAAGTCCGGGATGCAATTCGAGCTGAAAAGGAAAAGGACTTTCCAAAGGGCATGGGATGGGAAGGTATTTCCGACAATCTTGGTTTCTTGTTTCAATGGCTGATATGTTCTGGTGTGGGATGGAGGTGTCGTTCATGAGCATACAGAGCATGAATCAAAGTTACCACTGGAGCAACGATACATTCATACTGTCATGAGTAAGGGTGACATCAAACTCGTGGTTACAATGCATCCCACCATTGTGGCACTGTTGCATACCATGACCTATCTTTGCATTGACTTCACGTTCAAACGTGTTGCTGGGGAATTTAATGAGTGGGAGATTGCAGGTTTTTCAGACCGTTTTAAGCGACGTGAGTTTTGCTTGCTTTGCAAAATTCACATTGAAATTTACAAACATGGATACCATCTAGGTCTCACTCTGGCTAGTTGGTATTGCAATCATGTCACGCGAGAAGCTTTTTACCAACTTTTTACGGAGTTTATGGATGCAGTTCGACGAGTTACAGGCAAAGCACTGAAGATCAGAGCTTTCAATGAGGATGCCATCCTTCGTTGTTTTATCTTTGATGCTGAAGTAGCTCAGGTACAAGGTTTTGGCGACTGGTTAGTACACCAACCACAAAGCAAGGTTACAACCACCGAACCCCTCACAATTGTTCAATATGTTGTGAAAACATGTTCTGTACATTTCAATCGGTAAATGCTTCTCGTGTCACCATGGCGAAATGATTCCTATCAAGCTGATGCAATCCTTCAGTGGAATAAATGAGCTCCCAAACACAGTGCCGCTTGACATGATTGAGCGACTCAAAGGATTTCCTGGTCTGCAAACGACAAAGGAGATTGAGGAATGGCATAAATTCTGCCAGAGTGTCTCTGATCAATCTGTACGAAGTAAGTGCACGTCGACAGTTCTTGATTTGCTTCAGATCTAATGTCTCAATCCCACAGACTGGTATCAGCAAAAGATTGTACATCCATGGTTCCTGCCATCGGTGAACGGTTTCCTGTCTCTCATGGAGCCTGATAGCTGGAAGCTAACACCTAGCCACACAAACATTGCTGAAACTGCACATGCTGCAAGAAATGCAGAAACAAGCATCAGTGTTGCGCTACTGACAGCAGTTCTCCAGTAAGTCAATAATAATCAAATCAATATTTAATATCGATAACTTTTAGGGCACGTGAACGCGATGTAAAAATTGTGGAGGAGATTGCAATGATTGAGCGGGAAGGGGTAATGCCCCGTCGATGGAATGGGACCGCTGAACGGGACAAACACAATGCACAACGGCAAGCACGAGTAATGCAGAAAACAACTGAACGAGATACTCAACTTGGGCAGTATGATGAACTCCAAGCAGAACGTGCAGCGGGTGTTGCTGCCAACAAGGATTCACTCGCTCGCCAAAAGGTTATTGAGGCGGAATTGGCTATCGCACGCGACTCATCTCACACAATGAAGACATCGGCCCTTGAGGAGCGTGTGGCATCTTTGCGACGGGAACGAGACTGCGAAAAGGAGATGCAAAGGAATTGGGCACCTCGCCAAAAAGAAATTGATACCAAAATCCAGGCTCTTAAGGACAGTGGTCTCAGCGGAGCACGATTGAATGGGCATCGCAAAGTTCAGCGCCCACTGTCAAGTACAGCTTCAACTTCAATACCCAGAGACCAGAATGGTGACTACGGTGATGACGAGTCTGCTGACATTCACATGGGCACTGAACTCAAACACTTTTCTGTTCCTACACAAACCAACCCCGGTCCTTCGAATTGCAGCAGTGATCCTATAGCCAGTGGTCCTACTCCATTTGATAATCTTGATATGGCTTGTGGAGACGGAGAAGTGGGTTGATAGTATGCCAGAAGACCTGGAGGTGTCAGTGGAAATGAGCGAAATCTTGGATGCTGCCATGGATCTGATAGAGAACAGTGGTTTCAGAAAAGGTGGGGACAACTAGATTTTTTTTGTGAAGTTGAAGTCTTTATTCTTACTACTAATTCCTACTGTATATTGTGGTTCATTGGCAATTGTGATGGAGTTGTGAGCATACTTGACAAGGTTGTGTAGTGCTGGTGGTGACGAAACATAGTGGCACAGCCTCCATGTGCCCGGCAGCCAGGCATACATGGCTGGTCAGGCTTCCGACACCAACAAGCCTAATCCCACTATTGGATCACAATCCCACTAAACTCGCTGCCAGTGTGCAATCCCATTCCCACTATTCTTGTATAGCCTCCTGTCAGGGCCACCCCATGTCACACCAACAGGCTGGACACTGTGATGGTAGATCTGGGAGGATAATGGCAGGTGGTGCCGAGGGTGGGGACATTGAACCAAGTGTGATGGTATGAACCAATGCTCACAAACAAATCATACCACTGAACCCTGCTGTTGTGATCCCTATGAAATGGAGTGGAGTGATTCACCATGACTGACACTGTGGTAAACACTGATGGCCATAGTCTGAGCATTTCTGCCATCTCCACCAATGCAGGCTCATCAGGGTGAGGGATAGCCAAATCCTGATACAGATGGATGATGGCCTCATGACCTGCAGCAGGCAGCATCATCTACTCAAGCCAAGACTGGCCTCCTTGATCTGGGTTCCTAGCCTTAAGTGTGGCTGACACTTTTGGACAAGAGGTGGAAGCCTTGTTGCAAGATTAGGAATATTGGCTTGGAGAAATGTTAGGGCAACTCACATTTCTCCCTTGCTGAAACCATGCTGGGGAGAAGTTGAGGCAGCCTTAAATGTCTGCCCCCTCAAAGTTGCTGTGTGCTGTGTGCCATGTGCTGTCAGCCTTGGGCTCAGCGACGCTGCATGCCAACATAGCATTGATGGGATTCAAGGCCTCCCACATGAGGTCCTGACAATTCAGTTTATATCTGAGCTGTAGAGCCATATGCATTTACTTGGAAATGTGAGGACAGGACCTCAGGGAGAGACCACAGCAGCACAACCCCAGCCTTGTCTACCAGGACTGCTGGGGTCATGATGGGGACCCAGAAAATGAGGTACTGTAGATCCTGCTCATCTTGGACTGGGTGGAAAAGCTCCCATAGTGACTGGAAACAACCTTTCAAAGCAGCAAATGCATGTTCCACACAAACAGAACCTGAAATAAGGGGGCATGATGTAGAATTGTAAAAATAAAAATACAAATAAAAATCACACTTGACAGATGATAATTGAAGGTTTTTTGATCCTGTGTAAGGTGGCCACCTTTAGGCTTCTTGAACAGAACAACACACCATGTCTCCAAAGGGTATCCACTGTCAGCCCAAATCCAGTGCTCATCTCCAAGTAATTCTTCATGATCCTTAGCAGTCCATGTCAGCTGAAATGCATAAGCATCATGGACACTACCAGGTAGCCCAAGCCCATAGTCTGCAATCAACAGATTGTGGGGCATTATAACCAGCTTATAAAATAATCAGGAAATCATCCAAAGAAAATGCAGAAATGATTTACCTGACAATTGAGGGAATAATTTGATGTGTGATTAAAAAATGTCTTCCCATGCAATCCAGGCTTCGCATAAAGGCCAAAAGCAGATCCATCTGCAGCCAAGAAGCCATTCTGCCACTCTGGACAAACATAGGCCTCAACATATGATCTCGCATTTTCTGCATCTTATGAATCAAGAGCAGGAAACTGAATGAAGTCATCATGCTGGTCAACTACAGCAACCATCACATGATTAGTGCAATTGACCACAGACCCAACACTGACCCCAGCCCATTGGGCAATGTCCTCTGGCAAAATCACATTTCCATAATGGCCAGCACGATTTAGAAAGATTGCAAGCTAGATGGCAATGGGAAGCTGGCAATTGTGCAATGCACTGGAAAAGATGGGGTGATCACTTATCTGATCCAAAATTGCATCAAAAATATTAGGGTTCACCCTCAACTTTTTCCGAAATAGTCCAGGGCAATGATCAAGAAGTGATCAAGAAGGATCAGCTGTGATGCTTTCATGACTGGAACAAGGGGTCAATTGAGTACTCATGTAGCAATAATCTCATCTGCATAGGCAGCAATGTCCTGCAATAGCAGGCAAACAGCTCTGTCACTATCAATGCTAGAGGTCAAGCTGTTGGAGCTGGAAGTGTTTGAGTTATCCACTGATTCAGATATATCAAATGGAGTGAGAGGTGAGGGGGGGGATAGAAGCATAGTATTGGACACAGAGGAGCCATCATTTGAGTCAGTGCTGACAAAATTTGCCAGAAAAGTAGACTAGACAGGGATTGAACCCATGGCCTCCAGCATAGTCAAAGGGGTTATCAGCATGATCATCAAGCAGCCTTTGAGCAGCAGCTGTGAGATCATCAAGTATTTCAGCTCAAATGGATGGGCAAGGCATCAGGGGGACTTTTGACATTTTTTGACACCAGTGGGGCTCTTATAGACATCTCAGATATGTGTTATTTTTGTTGTAGCAGGGCTTAGGTGTATTTTTGCTAAGATAGCCCGCGAGCATTTACGGTAAACCTTGTGTGACAAAGCGTGACAAAGTGCAATAGTGAGGGAGAAAATACATAGGAAACAGAAGGAAGCCCCCTAAAGAAAAAATAAAATGGAGAAGTTGTTGAGCTGGATGGAATCTACAATCTCTCCATTTGCAAATTGTATTTTGTCAGATTCCAGAGCAAGAGATGAGTTTTCAAGGTAATTATTGTGGGTTAAGTACTTAAATACAATCTGAAAGTCTGTTTAGCGTGCCACTGAGGGTCCAGTCTCAGGGTCATTGCCAGTCAGCTCCTCCAATGCCCAAGCATTCACGAAAAGTCCGCACTGCCATTGAGCACCTTGGGCATTGGGCAAAGAAGAAAAAAACCCTGGGAGGAGACAAGGAAAATGTAAGTTGCTTCCTTGCATCTGCACTAGGGCAGTGCTCACCTCTGAGTCCTTTCAAAGGAGGCTTTGGAGTTGTTGCATGACTCCCCCCCTGCATCATCTAGCCATGATGTGACTACATCACTGGCAATTACATCACTCAGTACTTGGGCTTATTACTACTATGCTATTCATACAGGTTTGCTACTCAATCACGTTGCTTCATGGACGCCTATCACAAAGGCTTGGATGGGAAACAAGCAGCTTGGGCAGCTAAGAAATACCGTGGACACTGTGTCCTCCCAGTGACTTTAATGGACGATCTTGACCATGCAAAACTCATTCGACATCATTTTTTATTCCTATTGTATATACATTTTTTATACTTGGTGCAATTATTAATTCAGTACTGTGGTTACTGTTTACCGTCGATACCTTCAAGTTTGTTTGATCAATGACTTAGTGGACACTGGGCATCTGGTGGTTGCCAAATTGGGTAATGTCGCCAGAGATTTGTACCTTAGTCACACTGGTATCACACTGTCAGAGGTTTACAGCAAATGCTTGAGGGCTATCTTATCAGGCATTTGGCTGTGGCAGTGGCAGTGGCAGTGGCAGTGGCACTACCCTTTGGGATTTTGGTTGGAGCTCAAATATTTACAACAAGTTTTCAGTCAGAGCTCAAACATTGTCCTTCTTCCCAAGGGTCACCCAAACTTGTTTGGGTGAGTTGGGGAGACCCATTTCACTCAGTTAGTCCACAGTTAGCCCACTACTATCCAGACAGCACCTAAGGTTGGAATTCAGCATTCTGTATCCTTAGCAAATCCACATTGGTTGGATGACATAAGAGGGTCCCACGGTAGTATGGACTACCGTGGGAAGTGCAAGGCAATGCACAAATGCCAGCAGGTGTGCTGAAAGGTCCCTTCCTGCTCCATGACATTGGATTCCCACAGTAGAAACTCCTACCTCCCAATGATTATCCCCAATTTGCAACCAATCCAGCTTCAGGTATCACTTACCATGGTTGTGTCTGTTGACTAAGCATAACTCCCAAAGTTTGTATGGACTGTGACGCCTACGGTCACAGTCCCTTATCTGTGTGCACAAGAGGTCATGCCAGGCTGTCCACCTGCTTAGTCATCCGTCAGGATGCCCTTCTCCAAAGATAGGGGCCAGGCCATGTGGTGGATCCCATGTACAGTATGACAGGGGGCAGGAAAAGAAAGCGGAGGCAGTGGTTTCAAACTCGCAACAGTTCTCGTCAGGGGGCTTACAGCCGCTGCCCCTACCGCTAGACCATCCGGCCGATGCTTAGGGTATCAACTACCAATCTAATGCCCTACCTAGGGATTTGACTCTAGTCATGTGCCACAACTGTAAGCGAGTGGCTACCCCAGGCTGGATTGGTTGCAAATTGGGTAGATATGAGTGGGGGGCGGGAAACTCCACCTTGTTAGACCCACAGGTCACTCAGGCACACAGGGGCCTTTCGGCACACCCGCCTGCACTTTTTCGTTGCCATACATTCTCACGGTGGGAGTCAGTCACCATGAGAACCTCTTATGCCATTGTCATGTGATTCGCAGTAGCAACACAGAAGGACATTAGATTGGTAGTTGGATCCTAAACACAGTCAGATAGACAAGTGGTAGGGGCAGTGGGTGGTAAAGCCCCCTGATGAGAAATGTTGCAAGTTTGAAACTGCTGTCAACCACTTTCTTTATTTGCCCTTTTCATACTGTACATGTGACCACACCACATGGCCCAGCCCTAATCTTAGGAGAGGGGCATCAGACAGATGAATAAGCAAATGGATGGCCCAACATGTCCTCTTACGTACACAGACTACATGCTGTGCTGCTCGTGCCTCACAACATAGCGCGGCACCCTGCTGGGCTGACATACTGGACTTCCGACGAAACGATACTTGAGAGCATAGTTTGATTATTAGATGTCGTACACCTCCTCGGATGATTTTCGGGAATCGTTTGGAGGACATATAATATACCTGACACCTTGACCACCTGGAATATAGCATGTTACGGATCATATAACACAAGTCTTATGTATCATGATGGTGGGGCGGGTATAGCTGGAACACCTCTGGCAACAAAACCGATTCGACGTGTCCAATGGGAAGTGGTACGAGTAACCCGTTCAAACACATCCTCATCTTTATCAACGACGCGAGAGCGCAGTTTCCACCCACTCAAGCCGCGACAAATACCCTCGAATCGTGCGACCACATCGTCCATCGTGGGCCGCTTGGATGGATCTGCCTGAATCATATCAGCGACCAATGGCTGCATGAATTCGAATCCCTGTTTCATCTACACGTCGAAAGATAAGTAGGAGATGGAGTCAAGAATGAAGCAGATGACTGACTTGAATGAAGTCTTTCTTGAGAGCATTACCGATATAAAATACGTCGGTGGGGAATGGGTTACAGGGTTCGTTCGAGCCTTGAAATTCCGGCACTTCCTTGTCACCACCCCAAATCGGTACCTCTTTGGGAACGGTTTCCGAGGGGGCGTATCGGCGAGAGATTCCAAAGTCAATGAAGTAGTATTTGGGAGGTCGTTGGGTGCGGGTAAAGTGCTTCGCATGCCCACTATAGTCCCTGTTTAAGCTGCTCTCCATGGGATGAAACGAATGAGGGTAGAGCCCACTCGGGTCGAGCATAAGATTTCTGTTCATGCAGTCACTGTTGACGTGAGCCTTCGGACAGAGACTCGCGCGAATATATCATACCGGTGGGCGACGTGATGCTTGTGTATGTAGTGAAGTCCCTGTAAGGTGGTCAGAACATGCATGCCAACTGTCACCAAGTCGTCACCTCGAACAGCTGGCGGACGCACTCCACGCCTTCTCCGATGGTGTCAAACTGAGGATCAGTGTAGGCACGAAGTAGTGGCATGACAATGACGACCACGTCGTTGGCATCATCGAGAGTGAAGGCCTCGTAGATAGGAACGCAGTGATTTGCGGCTTGAGAAGCGAGGGTGTCAGACGAGAAGTATTGAGCAATCGTGACCTCGTACGGGTGGACCGCTTGATTGATCCGTTTCAACGTGACGAATTTACCATCCGAAATTCGAGTGGCATCGATGATTTGGGCGAACTTGAAAGTAAAACGGTCGGAATTGACTCGTAGAACGTGAGGTCATACGCACTCGCAGTCTTTTCCCGTCCTCGCACTCGAGCCAGTCTTTCTTCGTATTTGTCCAGGAGGGTACCCACTCGGGAGAATATCTTGGGCGCAGGAGATATCCACGAGCCTTCAGCTGTTCGTAGTGAACACGCCACCAGACCTCCCTGCTGTCCAATTCTTCTGGGGAAAGATGGTAGTTTGTCCCAAAAACAGAAACCTCCTTTTGAGCTCGCTGAGCTGTACGCCTGTCAGCTTCAGCTTTTCGGTCTGTTTTCTTACCAGTACGGTCTCCACTTGACATTGAGAACACAGTTTACGAAAAGGTGGTGATCGCGTTGCATTGACAGTGCGGATGAAACATGCACAAATGCATGTACATATGCGCCCACAAATATTAAGGAAACAAGGTTTCGCGGAGCTTCAATATTTGGAAGGAAACATTGTTGGGAAGTAAGTACATAACTCGTTCGATAAACCATTATAGCACCTGCTATGGCTAGGATTAGGTATCTCGAATATCGGTGCTCCCGCAGCTTGTACTGAACTCGTATTGTTTCACTCCAGAATTTCTAGTTTTGCATGGCAAGACCGGGGCGTCTAGGACGTAGGTAGGTACCTGGTGCCGATTTTGGTAAACTTGGTGAAATGGGCATAAGGGCGATGCCAGAGCGGGATAGCCGCTTCTGGCAGGAAAACCATTCCCATCGTATAACCTGGACTTCTAGCAACCACCTTCACGATCTCCAACCCACAACAGTGACAACAGACTATGGCCCCCACAGAACGTCGAACTGTAATTATTCCAATGGACTTGGGCGCAGTATCCAAGTACGACCCGGAGGTATTCCCACTTTCCTCGTATCGAGGAAGAGATAGTCTTGGCCGAGGGGACTTTTTGCTCGATGCGACGTTGGACGAAATGCTGAAAATTACAGCGATGGGAACCGATCTCAGCCAGGACAGTGATTTCATGGCGACAACCAAGGCCAAGTACGACGAGTCAGTGCCGAGTGAAATTTTTCTCCTTCGTCATCTAATTGAAACTTGGTAGGCTGGTGCTGGCAAAGGAGAAACTCGACAAACGGCCCAAGAGTTTCAATCCGTTCAAACTGTTTGCGAACTACAGGGCCATCCGACTGTTCTATGTTTCAAGCAAGAGTTTATATATGGAGACGAAGGTAAGATTATGGAACTCTCATTATCTGCCTGCTACCATTGACCGCTTGTTCAGAGCACGTCTGAGAAGATGAAACGGCTATTCAACAGGGACCTGCTATCGGTTCCAAGCCAGGATGTGGTACCTGCTAGGGGTGAGATCCAAAATCTCAGCGCCTACTATCACGTTCACCCTTAGCAAATTTCAGGTGCGCCACCGCCAGGCGCAAACATCTCTGGGATTGCAGTCACACTGGACGGGCCATTGGACGATGACGCGGAGAGGACGATTACCGATGCGGCTAATACGCTCGCTTCCTGTTTGGACCCTTTTTTAGATGACCCGTTCGTTACGCAGCTGGCTTCGGGTGAGGAAGGAGTTGGTTCCAGGTCAACCAATACTGACAAGTCGATCATGCCGCCAAGTCACTGATAATATGTTCAGTAATTCCGACCCATTGAGTGTAGCTGCAGTAAATGAGGCCGCTGCCGTGTTTGGCCGGACAAAACGAAACTCTGGCGCCAGCAGTTGCTCGCAGACTTCCGAGGAAACGAGCCTAGGCTCTGCTGCAAGTGTCACCAACATCTTCGTCCTTCATAATTCGGTACTGGCACCCAATTCCAGCGTCCAGGGCGCGACACTCAACCAGGGTGGTTCGCGCAACAGCGGTTGTTAGTATCAATTGATCTGCGATTTTGTATGACACTGACTGATCGAATGCAGCTGTGATTAATCACATTACGCCCGAAACACCTGAGGAGCGTATCCGTTAGTTTCCAACACTACATACCCACAGCATAGCTTCACGTATCATTTCTTGCTATCGACATATCTGCACAATGTGATAATCCAAGAATATTTTCGGACGTAATTCCCTATCTGAATAACTTTGTAATTCAAAGCAGTGGGGTTAGCAATTGGGCTCCCTTATACTTCAAGTCACATCTGCAGCTCACCAAACCTGTACAAAACCTGTTCCAGGTTTTATTTTGGTATACTCATTGACAGCGACCTGCCTTTTTCGTCAGTTTACCAATCACAATTCTGCATTACACGGCGAAAGAGCCGTCAAGCGTCAACGTAAAGAGACGCTGTCCTGCCATCCAACGCAGTTAAAAGCGAG
>KN825523.1:0-17131 GCA_000827395.1 Paxillus rubicundulus Ve08.2h10 | reverse complement strand
CTATGACGTGCTTCTTCGATAGCACTTCACACTTCCGACGTCTTCATACTTAAGGTCGAGTGTTTCGAGTTCCTTCCCCACTCTTCTCTCTCTCTCTTCCCACTCTCACCTTTCGTTCTTGCGTCTCTTTTTCGATACTGTACCCATATCATGACTTCCATGGTTGTACCCTCTTCCAATGTTACGGCCTCAGCATCATCATCTTCTACTTCTATTAATATGCCATCACTTACCAATAATAACAAGATTGATGCCAAGAACCTTTTACGTATCATTCACAATCAATCCTTGCAGGCATGCTGTGATGTAGGAGAATCTGGTGTACCCACAGACGAATCCCTTGTCCCCCGCATCTGTAAGCCATATGATCAGACACCTGATCAGACACACAAACAGATGTACTACGCACCTGATATGATTGGACACCACAGATGATCACTATACCAAGCAGACTCCACTTATTTACTGAACATTCCTTTAGACCACTTATATAGCGGTCTGACTTGCTTGTACCCCATCATCTTATTTCATATGCTTTTCACGTTCTGTTCTCATCTGAGTGAGACCCGCTGGTCTACAGCATCCCAGAACCTCCCACCCCACAGACAGGCAGCTTCGCTCACCAATGGATTTCAGCTTATTCCCTCCTGTCCCCTACCTCCAAGATACAGGCTGTTAAAGCTCTTGACACTCTCAAGTCCACTGAGATTAAGTCCATCCCCTCCCTTCCCAAAGTCATTTTTACCACAGACAGGGAGGTCAAAGTCTCTTCCTCGACAGATGGCACATACAGTCTAAGCATTCACACGGTCGTCACAGAACTAGCTAAGGCCAAACAGTACACCCCCCTCACACTCTTCACCATTGCCAATACCTTTCGCCTTCACAAGGAAGGTCACCTTTTGAAGAAGACTAAATCATCCATCGACAGCACCATCTATCATCTCTTAGACCTTTTGCAATTTGAAGCGGAGGAAGCCATGGACTCCTTGACTTGGCAAGAGGCATGGCAATGCATGATTTCCTGGCTTGCCGAGGTTGCAGAACCCGCTGTCCACGACATTGGTCATGGCATTTCTCAACCCTCCTTAAGGACGAAGCCATCCGCAACAATTTCAAAGCCATTCTCTCCTTTGATATCAGAATGTGTTTGCAATATGCAGCTCGACCTTTCCAACATGATGAACAAGACTGGCAAGCCCATTTGCAAGCTGCAAAGTACGTCATCGTCAAGGAGGAGCTTCACAAACTCTCCTCTTGTGAGGATCGTCATCCTACTGCTTGCTATGAGCCCTACGATGCATCAGCTCATAAGAATACGAAACGCCCATGGGAGGGCCAGGAGTTCTTTTGGGACAGGGCCTCCTCCTCTGATATCCGGGTCAAGTCTGACCCCATGTGTCTCATCTGTCAGTGCTCCGGTCATTGCTTCTCAGAATGCAAAGAAGAGACTACGGCAAAGGGCAAACAAACATATGCCAAGTACACTGGAGGACATCTCGTCCGTCACTCCAATGGCTCCACTCTCTGCATTGCTCACAACCTTGCTAACTCTAAGAGAGTCTGCAAAAACTCTCATGCTCCCTCCCAGCACCTCTGTTCCTTCTGTGGTGAGGCCGCCCATGGTGCGCTCTCCCATCTCTGTGTTTAACTCTTCCTGCTCGGATTTTTTCTCTCTATGGACACACACATCACTTCTGCTCTCGGAAGCTTTCAATCACGTATACTATGATAATCTTTCTCTCTCTCTGTCCCCTTATGATCATGACACAGATTTTTCGCGCATACTCACTCCATACTCTGCAGACACCTTCAATTTCTTCTTATGCCAAGCCAATCTCTCTCACGAGGTCCCTGAACTCCCTTTCAAGCTTTGTCACAGCTTTTCTCTAGGCAAATTCCTACCTCTTACACAGTCATACACTCCAGATAATTTGCCTGGTGCTTACAAATTTCAATCAGTCATTGAAGAGTACATCACAGGCAAATTGCAAGTTGGGCGCTTCTCAGGCCCCTTCTCCAAAGGGACACTTGAAAGTAAAATTGGTCCCTTTCTCTCCTCTCCCCTCCAAGTTGCTATCAAAAAAGGCATCAACGGTGCCCCCCGACAAATATCACGTATGCCAACACCTTTCGTATGAAGGACCCATGGGTTATTCCGTCAATGATGAGATTGATGCCAAAGAATACCCCACTAAATGGGGAACAGTGGAGGAATACGCTGAAATTGTATGTCTTCATTATCTCTCTTCTCTGCATCTTATTCACACCTCCTACATCTTCTCACCCTCTCATACATACATCTTCATGGGTAGTGCTACCTAAGACCTGCTACCGGAGACTCTTTTGTCACTTATCACGCTTGAAGACATGTGCAGAAGGTGGGACCCACCTCTCTCTCAAATTCCCTTCTCTCTCATCAACCCCTTCTTACATATCTCTCAGATTAGATATGCCCCCCTGGGAGCTCAAGCTGCCTCACTTGATATTGAGGCAGCATATCGCACCATCCCAACCACTCCAGACCACAAACGCTTCACCGTCATTTTCTTTAACGGTTATTTCTATCTAGACCATAATGTTCCTTTCAGAATTGCCTCTGCAGCCGGACTTCAAGGTGAAGTCACAGGCGCTGTCCTACGCATCTGGAAATCCTTTCATGTTGAGCCCCCCAAAAAATGGGTCAATGACATTTCCATCTTTCATTTCCCATCTCTGCAAGGCCTTCATCTAGGTCATCTCTCTCCACCACATCACATCACCACGACTCTGACATCCTCTCAGGCATTTTGAACCAAGAAGTCTACCAGTATGACTATGACCTTACCCGAGCCAAGGACCTCATAGCCCCCTTGGGCATTCCTTGGCATCAAGAGAAGGGTCAGCCATTTGGCAATACCATTGAATACCTGGAGTTCCTATGGAACATTCCCCATAAGTCGGTGATCTTAATGGCATCAAAAAAGTGTAAATATATTGTATGCTTATCTCAATTTCTCTCTTCCTTTGAACATCACAGAGTTCTGAAGAAGGAAGGTGAAAGCATCGCCGGTTACCTCCAGCACTCTACCTTTGTCTACCCACAGGGGCAATCATATCTGGCGAATCTCTATGCGTGGCTAGCGGCCTTCCCTAACGAGCATGCCCCATGATACATGCGTCCATCTGTAATATCTGACCTCAAATGGTGGCTCCAAACTCTTCAAGAGATCTGCCCCCCTTGCTCTCTTCTCCCCAGACTACCCACATGCAACTATGGCATCTGGGTGGACGCTTCATCCAATCACAGTGTAGGCCTCCTCTGGAATGGCCTCTGGGCCTTCTGGGGCCTAACAGATTCTTGGTGAGGCTCCCCTGGGGAGGGTTGAGACATCGGCTGGCTAGAAGCGGTCACCGTAGAACTTGACATTCACCTCACCCACAACAAAGGCGTCTGCGAAGCAGACATTCTCATCAGAAGCGACAACAAAGGAGTCATACACGCCTTCTGCAAAGGTCAAAGCCGTAATCACATGGTCAACGCATGCATCAGACAAGCGGAAGCGCTCTCATATCCAGCGGATCTCAGCTGCTCCCTTATTTACATCCCTTCGGAAGAGAATCTCGCGGATCCCATTTCCAGATGCCTACATCATCTCCCTCCAACTCGTCTCTCCAGTCTGCCACTCCTCCCTCCCGAGATCTCACAGTGGTTCCATAATGTCTGATCAGAATCTCTCAGAATACAATAAGTTCATGGAGGGCATTGATGTTGTTGCCTCTGCAGCCAAATTCTGGTCCGACATTGCCAAACGTGAAGCTACTCGCTCTGCTGTAGCCACTTCCCTGAAAACTTCTCACACACGTGTCCCTCGCATTCCCAAATCCTCCTCCCGCATAGATTCATCCTCGCACCGTCCACTCGTTCTCACAAGCAATTGTCTTCTCTGCTGGACCACTCCAGCTGGTCTCGAATGGCAGCAAGCTCTCGAACTGAAACTCCCAGACACATCTATTTTCAAATTATTTCAAGTCATGATTTGTTCTCTTGACCAAGACACCAGAAGTAACTATGGTGCCGGCTTGCTTCGTTTCACTCAATACTGCAACTCTTGCAACATTCCTGAGGCAGATCACATGCCAGCCTCTGAGAACTTAATTGCAGCCTTCGCCGCCTCCCACGCTGCCACCACCTCAGACAAAACCCTCAACAACTGGCTGGCCGGCCTGCACTTCTGGCATACGGTGAACGGTGCCACCTGGCAAGGTGCTGACATGCTCAGAGCAGTGAGGTGCAGTTTCGCCAAGATGGTCCCATTGTCTTCTTGACGGACCAAGCGGCCTCCCATCACCATAGAAGCTTTATGTATCCTATATGACAATTTAAATCTACAATCCTCCTACGACGTTGTGGTAGGAGCTGTCACGCTCACTGCCTTCTGGTCCTGTTGTCACCTGGGTGAGCTCACCATCCGTGACCGCAACTTCTTCGACGCCCTCAAACATGTCTCACGCTCGGTCCTTCCCTTATCCATTAACTCGCTCCCCGACGAGTCACGAACCCAATACACCTCCTTCCACATCCCATGGTCCAAGACCACCAAAGAATTAGGTGCAGATATCTCAGTCACCACTTGACCACATCACACAGACCCCTTGAAGGCGTTATCTTTACACGCCACTGTCAACAGTGGCATCCCCACCTATGTGCCGCTCTTTTCATACAAGACCTCCTTGGGCTGGGAACCTCTCACCAAAACCTCCTTCATGTTGTGATGCAATGATGTTTGGGTGCATAACAGTTTCCCAAGCATGCCAGGTCACGCCTTTCGCATCGGCGGAACCACTGAACTCTTATTACAAGGCATCAATCCGGACGTTATCACAGTCCAAGGACGATGGACATCCTGGGCTTTCTTAGACTATTGGCGTTGAGTAGAATCTGTCCTACCCCTGTTCATTTCCTCCTCCATTAACATCAATCGCCTCCAACATGTAGACACCACCATGTCTGCTTTCATTTGTCATCACAACATTCCCAAAACATAATTCTTCACTTCACGTTTTTTCGAACTAATGTCTCTACTTTGACACATCTCAACAATGTCAAATGATTTCTTGTCACACATCTCCAGGTGTGTGTTTTGGCCACAGGCCGCTCCCATGTGGTGAGCTGCACTCTGGTATGGTCCTTTTTCGTGTCCGCTTCAGCTGGCAGTTTCGGCGCTTTCATCCTTCCCCCCAGCTGGCTCTCTTGATGCATTTCGGCCCGATCACGTGCTCAGAAGGTAAGGCCTCCTTTTTCGTTTCCTCACTCACTCCTCCAGAACACTTTTCTCGGATTCTGACCCTTCTCACGCAAACACGGGATTTCTACGCAATATGCAATCACGTGACCTCGCACGTGGTCGGCCAAAGGCCTGCCCTTCCCCACACACACACCGAATCCTATTCACACCGGATTTGCGTGACTTTGATCATTCTCTGCTTTCTCTACAAGTTCTACTCACTACGAACTCGCATTAGCACAGTTTCCGTTTCCTCTTGTTCTCCCTCTCGTCTTCTCTTTCTTCCCTTTCCCTTTTCCCCTTAGCTCACTTAGTAACCGTATTTATGAAGGTTGGGCTGTATAGCCACTGTAGTGATAGTGTTTGTTGAGTTTGTGAATTTGTCATCAAGTTGTGTGAACATTTCTTGAGCAGTGCTGATGGGACAGAATTCAAATAGGAGTTCATTGGGGAGTGTACATACTATGATTAAGATAGGGCCCAAACAGTTTCGACCAAGCTTATATAAGCACTCCCTGCCAAAGCGTGACAGTGGTGTTGTAAATACAAACACTAATTTTACAGCAGATGAAAGAAAATTTGGCAACTTATCAAGTCTGGAGAGTGAGATTCTCAAGATTACACTTGTTGTAGAGTATTTAAAATGGGACACCGAGATTATCCTTTGCATTTAGCAGTGTAACAGACTCTTATAAACAATAATTTAACCTTAATGCACTGCTCCTGAGCCGTAACCTGAGCCAGACACTATTTCACTAGACACAGACAGATGCCCAAGCAGTCAAAGCAAGCCAGAGTTGGCACCCAGAACCTTGGGCAGTATGCCAGGAAGAGAGGTGTGAGTGATAGGTTTCAGATGAGAATGTAAGTCATTGAACGAACATGATACAGGCATGAAAAATTGACCAACATGTCGCATAGTAGGTCTTGCCAGTGCCAGGTAGTATTACTACACTAGCACATCTTGCACATGTAGAGCAAACCTTTGCAAGTACCACATCACTGGCAGTTGTACACCCTGTGGCATTGGATAAGGTCAACAGTGAAAGTTTTACCTCCCAGGCTGACCCTCTATGGCCCAAAATCAGACTCGGAAATGCTCAGGAAGTCCACAATGAGCCCCTGGGGGATCCTGGAAGTGAGGGAAGATGTGATGCAGGCTGGGGGAATGGTCAGAGCCGGTCAGAAGTGTGTGAGGATAGTATTGGTGACCAAATGGAGGTAGATGAAGGTTGTTTGGGCTCAGACTTGGACTACCTTGACCACGAGTCTGACAGTGATGTGGGGAGTGAGGATGGGCTAGGTGGGGATGATTTGCCAGTGGAGAATGATGAAGGTGGTGATCACAGTGCGGACTACTATGAAACAGAACTGGCATGCGGCATCTATGAAACATTCAGGTTACCTCCAACCCATGAAGCCGCTGAAAAAGCACTAGATAACATTAAATTGTTACTGAAGCCCTGGAGAAAGAAAACGACTGGTTACCTTTGGGCCATACTCCCACCAATGCTGCAAGAACACCTTGAGTGCATGCAGTTGCTTCTGTGGACCTTCGTTGACCGGACAAAACCGACCCGCACCCAGGGGAGACCTTGTGGACCTCAATGGATGTCAGCATCCCTTGTGACAGCGCATGCGTATGAGAAAGTGCCCTACTATGCCCGACAGCTCCACTCCTGGACAAAGGCCTTCATCTCAGATTGAAATGAACTTCCATTTGATCTGTATGGTGCTTCTAAAATCTCAAAGCTTGATGATGAAGAACTTGCATCAGAACTCCATGCTCACCTTCAATTTGTGGGTAAATTTGTCAAGGCAGCTGATCTTGTTCAATACATTTCCAACAATAATGTCCAGAAGCGATTTGGCTTCAAATCAACAATCTCCCTTGCAATGGCAAAGCACTGGATGCATGCACTTGGCTACTGCTGGAAACATGACCATCATGGTCAATATGTTGATGGGCATGAACGTGGGGACATCGTCAGATACCACCAAGAGTCCTTTATCCCTGTGGAGATCAAATATGAGGCACATATGTGGAAATGGGAAAAGGATGGAACTACCTCAGATCTTACCTTGCCAGCTGGAGAGAAGCCTGTTGAGGAATGGTACCAGGACAAAGTCACCTTCTATGCTCATGACCGCTGCCACTCTGGCCGGAAACACATTGATGCAGGGTCTGATCCTCAACCAAAAGGTGAAGGGGCATCCATCATGGTGTCAGATTTTGTGTCTGCAAATTGAGGGTGGTGCCACTCATCAGATGGGCAGGAGAGTGTGCAAGTAGTCTTTAGAGCAGGAAAGGCACGGGATGGCTGGTACACCAACCAAGATATTCTTGACCAAACATCACAGACTATGGACCTTTTGGAAAGCCACTATCCAGAGTCAGAACATGTCTTCATCTTCAATAACACACCAGTGCACCTCAAATGAGCTGAACAGGCCTTGTCAGCTCGCCACATGCCAAAAGGGACAAGAGAGTGGGGGGTGGATAAAATGGTGGTGGATGCTGATGGGAAGATGATGAAGATAAAGGTGCCGATGGAAGACACCTGCTTCACAGATGAACGCATACAGCCCCTCTATTTCCCAGCAGGGCATCAGAATGCCGGTAAATTCAAAGGGATGGCCGTGATCTTGAAGGAGAGGGGATTTAATGTGGATAAGCTGAAGGCGCAGTGTAAGGGATTCAAGTGTGTGGAGGGGGCAACTGACTGCTGCTGTCGTCGGATTCTTTTTAATCAACCAGACTTCATTAATGTTCCAAAACTGTTGGAGGCCCTTTGCTCAAAAAGGGGCTTCAAGGTGGTCACCCTTCCAAAGTTCCACTGTGAGCTTAATTTAATTGAACAGTGCTGGGGATATGCAAAACGACTATATTGGCTTTACCCACCAACCAAGAAAGATGAGGAGATGGAGGCAGTTCACAAAGCACTTGATGCTGTCCCAATTGAGTGTATGCGCTGGTAAGCAGAGCTAAATTTATCTCATTATCCAGCTGTCAAATCATGACACACCTTATAGGTTTTCCAATTGATCAACGAGGTTCCTTGATGCTTATCACCAGGGTCTGAATGGCAAGCAGGCTGCTTGGGCAAACAAAAAATATTGTGGCCATTGAGTGCTCCCTGACAGAATTCTCAAGGAACTGGATGATTCCAACATTTTTTAACTTTATTGTATATCTATTCTGTGCTACATACAATATTTTAGAGACTACATAGTAACTTGCTTGAGCCTTGTAATGCCTTGCTAGTAGTGGCCCACCACAGAAGATTTCCTTTTTGATTCCAGCTTCCAGTGGTGGAGGTTATCTTGTGATGTTACTGCACTGTGTCACAACACATCACAGAGAGTCACCTTGGTCAAAACTGTTTGAGCCCTATCTTAGTTTTGCTGTCGAGTTGCAAAGCTTCCATGTTCCATACATGTTGGTTTCCACAAGTGGTGGTGCATCCGTTCCATTGAACTGGCCCACTATTCCTTTGAGTTTCACCTCATAAATTAAGTTCTCGTGATATGTCATCCAGTTTCAACCGTCAACTGCGAGATCCTTTACTCAAACTATTGTGCCGTCTTCGAGTTCTACTTCATATGGCATCACTTCAAGTGTTGGTGACTTTAGTTCCAAGGTCTTCTAGGTTTCCATGCTAGGCAGGGCTCATAACCTGTAGAAAACTATAGTGTAGTCACTAAAGAAAAACTACAGTACTACAAGGCTGAAATATGGCCTGCTTATATAAGCTACTAACTCTTTGAACCCATATGAGATGAGTTCACAACATTTTCTGCTACTCACAGCAGTCAGGAGATCCTCCATGAAGAAGAGGTCGCATCTACCCCAAGCACCAAGGCAAATTAAGGCATGGACAGCAGAGGGTGACAGTCAGTTATGGGTGAAGAGGAGGAGCTGTCTTCCCTGCGAAAAGACATGCTCCACTGCTGTTGACATTGCTGTCAAATTATCAGAGCTGATACATCACCCCATACATTTGAGGTACACACACCTGGAACAGAGAGAAAGTCAAGTGCCATCTGGTGAAGTGTTGGATAGGTGTGGCAGTTGTTGTGCCACCATGTGAGTGGGTCATTGGTCTTGACAGTGGGCAGCCGAAGGTAGTCGTCCAGCTCACTTGTAGTTGTCAGAGATGGCCTGAGTGTGTAGTTAGCAAAGTCGTCTTCCTTCTGAGATGTTATTAGCACCATGCCATATTGTTCATGAGAGTAGCCAAAGGTGCACCAAGTTGTTATCAGTTTCTACTGCACCTGAGTTGGCTGCCTTTTCGGCAGTTTTCTCATACTTGTTAGCAAACTTGTCATGAACCAATTTCTTGGCAGTTTCTATCCACTCCTGTTCCCATGCCTTTGTGCAGAAATATTCTAGCTTGAGACCAGGATGGAGGACTTGATGAGAATAGGTCAATAGTCAACAAACACAAAGCTGAAAACATATCCATTGCAATGTGATAAACATTTGAGAGGTCTGTAGTTTGCCAGTACTGATCCATCTTGTTTTTTGTGAGTTGCATTGCAGATATCACAGCGGGGTGGTAATCATTCTTTGTCTGCTGCTTGAGCTTGTTGTCAAGCTTGTCCATTGCTGGTATGACAGCTGCAATCATGGCTGAGTCCTGAGAAAAGAAAAGTGTAGCCTGTTTGTATTTCTGTATAGAAATTAAGTCAGATCAAGTACACAGCATAATGAGTGAGAGCTACACACTTGAAGAACAGCCACAAGATCAGCAACAATCTTTCATTTGTCAGCTTCCAGTTCAATTTTCTTTGCCTGCTTGAGGTTTTTGTCGCTTGTAATGTGGTCAATGGGTACCTGGTACTTCAAAGTAAACACCAGCGTATCGTAAGTTGAGTTCCATCGTGTTGTGATGTCACAGGGTAGGAGGTTTGGCTT
This sequence comes from Paxillus rubicundulus Ve08.2h10, assembly GCA_000827395.1. Taxonomy (NCBI): domain Eukaryota; kingdom Fungi; phylum Basidiomycota; class Agaricomycetes; order Boletales; family Paxillaceae; genus Paxillus; species Paxillus rubicundulus. The sequence goes on along the minus strand of KN825523.1, from coordinate 6,946 downwards.
CAAGTGTGAGTCAATGGAAGCATGCCACCATGCTGGGAGTAGTATGGTTGTTGAGTGTGACATATTGATGAATCAATGATGATGGAAAAAAAAAGTGCTGACCTTTGCAATTGTAGTCTTGACAGCCACCATCTCATTCAAGATCCTTTGACGGTCCAGATTGTTGAGCTCCTGCAATTCATCAATGCTATCATCAACATCATCAACCTTAGACACTGAGTCAGCGCCCAAGTCTAAATCATCATCTAAAATGAGCAACAGCTCTGCATCATCTGTGACTTTGCCTTCTGAATCAGGATCAGATCCTGCAGTTGATGTGCTGAATGGTTTGAGGAGTGCTTTTGCTGATAGCTGGAGTGTGTGGTTATAACAACGGGCATGGTTGACAGACTGGAAAGAATTGTTGAGATGAGCAAGCATTTTAGTTTGGGTGTTATTAGCACTTGCATTGTCAGCATTGACAGTGAGCACCTGCAATTGTTGAGCAACATATCTTCATAGAATTGATGTCATCTTACTCTATGTTTTAGCCCAAATCGCTCAAGCATCGCCTGGAGTGCTTTCGCCATAGTGGGACCAGTATGAGACTGATAATGTTCAATATGGTATTGCCTCTTCAACCGACATCAGCTCAGTAACGTACCTCAGCAACTTCAACTATATCAAGAAAAAATGAAAACATCTTACCCTCATGCTCAAGATGGACTGTCCACACTACAAAAGCCCAGTGATTGGGTGAGGTCCAAGCATCCATTGCAAAATGTAGATGGCCTGGGTGGTCCTGGATATCATGTGAGTATTATTTCAACTCCTAGAGGAGGTTGCATAATTACACGTAGAATCTTGCCAACACACTGGCCACATAACTCAAAGGCCATTTTGATATTGCAGGACAATGTGTCAGGTGATGGCAAGTGGATGTTTGGATGCCCTGCACACAGAAGCTCACAGAGCTCATAGTCATTGATTATATTGAATGGGTGATTGCTTTCAGCAACCCATTTGACAAGACAAGCACTGAACAATTGGACAATCAAGTTAAAAATGAATAGATAAGAGTCCCAACATGCTTACCCAACTTCTCAGTTTGTGTGCCCTGTGTGTATAATTTACAGGCTGTTGTCCCTGGCAGGCAAATGCAACAAAGATCAAGCCACTGTTTGTGCCAGCATCCTTACCCTTGTGGGCATTGTTGACTGCATCCTCACTGAAGCAGCCAATGGCATGGTGCTTGAGGTTAGTCATTGAAAACTTATCCTTGGTGTCTTGGTAATGGTATACACCCCCTAATTTTGTTTTACACTTCTGAGAACCACATGGGAAGAAGTGGCAAAGGCAATTGTTGTAATACTGAATGGACACATTATCGGAGAAAAATGTGTAGACAGGAGAGTGCCATGTTTTCTTAAGAGCAGCTAAGTTGTATTACATCAGAAGGTGTCTGATGGTAATGGGGGTGGTACATACCAAGTTCTGCAATGGGGTCATCACTGCTGGTGGCAGCTGAACAGCCACACCGTCATCTGAATCAGAGTCAGAGCATGCTAAATCAATAATATCAGCAGTCTTTTTCAGCACCTGCTTAGCCTTTTTCAAAGGGCGGACCAGAGCCTTGGCCCCCTTAATGATGGCCTTTGTGAGGGACCTAGCTGTCTCAGAGATGGATGATGAGATAGACTTAGAGGATTTATGAGAGTGAGTAGATGAAGCATCTTCAAGAGCTTGTTTTGTGTGCCTTCTGGGCATAGCGACTCAGAGTTGTTAGGCTAGAAGTTATCTTGCTGCTCAGCTCAGTATTCAGGTTTTATACACTTTCCAGCTTGTGACAGCAACAGCAACCTTGTAAAGCTTCACTTGATGCTACTAGTCAATAGATTGCACCAGTCCAATTTCTGTGCCACATATTTAACTGGATACAGGCTGCTGTCAGAAAGTGAATGACTGTGGAAGGGTGCTGGGCAGTCAACACCACAGTGAAGAATCAGCGGTAGGTTCTGGAGCTGTGCAGAAGACTATCACTCCTGATTCACGATGATTCTCGGTGTCAGTAGTGGGTTACCTATTATAGTAATGCCAACCTACAAACACACCGCCAACCCACAGTGATGTCCGTGGTAATGTGAGGGTACAAGATATGCTACACCTTACCCATACCCGCCAAACCCGTTCTCAAGACACTGCAGTGTAACCTGTACCCGCGCGGTTCCCTAACCCCACCAGTGCATTTCTAACCCCATCCACATGTTTCTGATCCCACCTGCTCATTTTAGACCCCACCTACTGGTTTCTGGACCCACACATGTGTTTCTAACCCCATCTGCACATCTCTGACCCCACACACTCATTTTAGACCCACCCATGCATTTTAGACTCCACCTGTGCATTTCTAATCCCATCTGCACATTTCTGACCCCACCCACTTATTTTAGACCCCACCCATGCATTTTAGGCCTCACCCATGCATTTCTAACCCCATCCACATATTTCTGACCCCACCCGCTCATTTTAGACCCCACCAGCATGTTTTAGACCCCACCCATGCATTTCTAACTCCATCCATGCATTTCTGACCCTCCACTAGCTATCAATATACATTACATTATATATATATCATTTTTGTTGTAACCACCTAAGTGAATATAACCAATTTCAAACTACTACATAATGTGAACAGAGATCTGAATACTATAGGTGCTATCATTGCTATAGTTGCTCTTGAATCTATAGCAGATGATTAGAGAACTCTAAAGTGGGGACTTGTCTCTAAATGCTATTCTAACTATAGATGCTATAATTGACTTTTATAGAACTATATTTGCTTCTAAAGTAAAGTCACTTTTTCCTGATGCAGTCTGTTGGTAGTCCCAATTCTGGTCAGATTGTTGGCATTGCCAATTGCTTCTCCAAACTCTGGCTATAATCTAAGCTAGCGCAGGTTTTTCTGGAGGTGGTGGTCAGAGGTGGTCAGGAGCAGGAGCAGGAGGCAGATTCATGCAGAGTTGCTCAAAGTGGTGTGTGAGGTTGTTGATGGTAGGACTCAGTGATTGTTGTGCCTCTGGGGAATCTGGAGGTGCATTGTTGACTCCCACTGTTCCATGCAGGTCCAGAGTTCTGAATTCTGGGTTTTCCTCTTTTGCGTCCTCATGCTCCAGCTTGTGTTGCCTCAGAAGTAGTCCCTCCCACTGTCCCTCAACAGTGGGGACATTCCATGATTTGGCTCTGGAGTGTAGGGAGTGGAGGGCTCATGCAGAGTTCCATCATTTTGGAGTTGTTCTCAGATGGCCTCACTTACATATTCTCCTCCTCCATCACTCCAGATGAAGTCCATGTAGGTGTCAGAGAATTTCTCTTGTCTGACATCCATGTGGAAGAGCATTTGGACATCAGCTTTCCAGCAATTGTAGACCTGGAGTGCTTCCTTTTTATGTTTCATGAAGTATATCCAAGGAAAGCAGTAGAAGTCATCTATGATGATGATCAAGTACTTGTACCTTTCCTGGGATTGAGGAGTTATTGGACCTCCAATGTCCATATGGACTATTTGGAGTGCTTGGGTTGCACGTGGTTCCTCTAGGAGTTCAAATGGGAGCTTCTTCATCTTTCTGAGGATGCAGGCCTCACAGAAGGACAGAGTTCTGATCAGGACATCAATCCCCTAGAGTTGTCCCCACTTGACCATGTGTTTAATCCATGCTATAGAAATGTGTCCCATGTGTCAGTGGAGAAGATTTGCATCCACTGCAGTGTGCACCACTTCCTTTGGAGATTCTGGAATGACATTTGCATGATATATCCCCTGTCAATGAATTCTGATGAGAACTGGAGTTCTTCCCTTTGAGGAGTAGCATGTGCTGGAACTGGCTGGGAAAACAGTAGAGAGTCCAGTGGTTGAGAGGCAATCTACAGAGATGAGGGAAATCCAGACCTCTGGAATGAGTAGGACATTGGTCAGGACAATTTCATACTTCTTTCTGGAGATAGTGGAGAAGAGTGCAACTGTTCCAATTCTGATGCCAGAGGTGGTAGAGTTGTCTCTGAAAGCAATGGGACAGGATGGAACCAGTGGGGAGTAAGTCCAGAACCAGGATTGGTGTAGGACCATGTGGGAAGTAGCTACAGAGTCAATGATGATGGTGCCTCTCCCACTGGCCTTGAGTTTGGACAACAAGTAGGCAAGAATGCATACCATTAAAGACTTGAATACACATTCAGTAACTATGTTGGCAATCTCCAGAGTTTTAGGGGCAACCTCTCTGTTGCATTGGCTTTCTCCTTCTTTTTCTCCCTTCTTTTTTCTCCTCCTCCTTTTCTCAACTCCTTTGTCCAATTCAGGTGGTGGAGTTGGGCAGACAAGCAGAAGATTATAGTGCAGAGATACCTGTGACAGTGTCAAACCAAACACAAACATAAGGTGCAAGTCAATGGAATGGAGGAAATAAATATAGAGTGGTTCACAGATTATGTCTGCTGGAAAGAATGAAAAGAGAGAAAGAAAAGGCTTACCAGAAAGTTTAAGATGGACAGGACCAGGTATAGGTGGACATGGACACAGGATCTGTAAAGACAGATGGGTTTCCATGATGCACAAGTAGCAGGTGTTGCATGGATATGGGCAGATTCCAAAGGAGTAAGACAGAAATGTGGCAGATGGCAGGTGTAATGAACTGTGGTGTTTTGGTCAGTCCAGTAGGGCAATGGAAATTCTGGGGATTGGCAGTTGTGATTGTAGGGCATACTGCTTTCCTACACCACTTTTCCACCTTTCCACTTATCTCTAATACTTCCAATTCTGTGCCTTGTTCCTCATCCTTCATACTTTGACAAACATCTGACATATCTAATAATTACACCTTCCAATTCATTCAATTCTGACTCAATTTGACTCCTCCTGACTTGTTCTGATTCCTCTGATGCATATTCCATCCAACTCTGGTACTCCAGTGCCCTCCATGCTTACTTGTCACCATAGTATATAAACTGTTGCTGTATTCTATATTCTGCAGTTCAAATATCAACTTTGATCACTCCTCTGTTCTGTCCACTTAAGTCCTTCTCTCAACACTTGAAGCTAGCCTTCTGGTCATCACTCCAACCCTTTGTTCTCTGACCTCTCCTCTGACCTCTCCACTCTGCTCTGCCACAACTCCACGACTCAGAAATGACAAAATACAGTGAACTTCAGAACTGGAACACCAACTCCACATTTCGAGAATGTCAGAGTTTGTACCTCTGCTCTGCCTGGTGGCAGGGTCACTTGGAGCCTCAATGTTCACTTGGAATTCACATGAAACTTGCATGGACTCTTATCACATCTCATCATCCTTTTCTTGTCATCACTCCCAAGCCTCCAGGATGCTCCATCACTTCCTTACATCACTTAATTCCATCTCCTCCTTGTTCCTGTTCCTATTCCCTGATTATTATTAGCAAGCACTTCTCCACCCATTCCACTACATATATGTACTTGGTTTTCACTTTGGGTTCCTCAGTTGTTTTTTGCCCCTCTTAGGCAGCAGCTGAGGGGAGTCTATTTTATACTTACTTACTACTCATAGCTAATGCTTAGTAGTCTGGGCAATCACTGCCCTATTATAGTTTTTGTCAAGTTGATCATCAGCATTTTATATATAATTTATATCAGCCTGATAGACCTGACAAGGATGGACAAGTATGATTTTTATGATAAAGTTTATAATACTTGCATAGGTTATCAAGGATTGTCAGATATTATAATTAACATTATTGGAGTGTAAAAAATTAATCATCCACACTATAACAACATTGTACAATCTACTTAGCTAGTTAACTTGAATTCACACAAGAAATATCAGCAAATATAACATTTGACAATATGCCATTTTGGGATGAGAATAGTACAACTTGTGACATAGTGACAACACTACTACATATGGATGGGATTATTAAACTATAACATGCCATTACAGGCATTTCTGTAGAGTGGCTGTGCCAGTAATTCTCATCCTCAGATGGCATATAACCCAAGTGTTATATTGGCTCATGTTTCTTGTGTTAGGCACTGGCTGAGGTGAATTCTTTTTATACCTATTTAATACTCCTAGCTAATCCCTAATAGTCCAGAAAGTCCCTGCCCTCCTGTAGTATGTGTCAATAAGCAGACAAGGACAAGATGGGAGTGGAGAGATAGAAAGTGAAGAGTGGGAGAGAACATGAAGCATCTATACTAAGTATGGGTCACTGTGGGTGCTAGCTGAATGGAATTGGACCCTAAGACCCACTACTAAAGCCAGGTTTGACCCCAGGCATAATCACTCCACAGAATCACAAAATACCTCCCCCCATAATGTCCCTCAACTTCTTCTCTTCCATCCTGGGTACAAACTCAGCTTCAAATGGAGGCGCACGCGAAATAATTGCATCTGTGAACCCATTCACGTCAATGGGTGCATCAGGACGTTCCATGATTCGGAATGACCACAGGAACAAGGCAAGGTTGATGTAGAGGGAACGGTTAGCAACATGTAGCCCCGGGCAGGATCTGTTCAGTTCAAAAAGAGTATATGCACAAAGGTTGAGTCTGATCTTGAGAAAGGGAACACGTAAAGCAGACGACACGCAAACAACGACATACCTCCGACCGAAACCAAAGGCGTAGAAACGTATATCGGTACGCAGCTGGCCATTGGGATCCAGCCATCGCTGAGGGTTAAACCTGTCGGGATCGGGGAAAGCAATTGGGTCTCTTCCGATCGCCCTGCATTCGGAGGGTGTTGATCAAGGCGAACAGAGCACGGCATGTATCATGGGAAGTGGCCTACCAGTGACATCCGTACACCGTCGCACCAGCAGGAATACATTGACCCCCCTATGTGACACGATCGTCAGAGTCTGACGATAAGTTGCCCACTGATAAAGCGAACACACCCAGATGATGTCTTTGGTTGCACGGTGCGCAAAACCTGGACAC
>KN825522.1:0-17159 GCA_000827395.1 Paxillus rubicundulus Ve08.2h10 | reverse complement strand
ATCAACTAACCATCCCAGGCCAGTAAGGAGAAAGAGCTGCCGCTGATAACGTCCAAATCCAATTCTGTACGAGATTCATAAACGTTCGTTAGAGTCACAACGGAGAGAAAATGTATTGACTCCTCTTGCAGGCAGTTATTGACTACATGAGATAGAGAGATCGCGTAAACTCAATGACCTGGTAGGAGTAGATTGGCCACTTACTCAGTGCGCACTTCAGCTCATAGTCCCGCCCGACCCCATTAGTGAGACTATCCTGCGAGAACGAGACACCATCGTCGGCTGCTTTGTTTTCAGTCATTTCTGCATCCTTTCCAGAGGGATTTCCCATGTCGTGAACGGAGGGGCGAGACTTGAAAGCGATAAGGCAAAGGTAAGAAGAAGGGGCGAGTCCCACCGAATGCACGCAGACTCCCCCTTTTGTATCTGGTTACTTGTGATTCTCAGCTGCTCCTAGCGCTCATGGGTCACAATTCAGGAACTGGCCGTTTCGGTAGAAGATCCTGATCCTCAGCTGACCAGCTAACTTGGTGGTACTTAGTACATAGCTGGAGGCTGAGCGCTGAGCGCTCGGGGAAAGAACGGACCTGGGGAAGAACAACGACGTTACGAGGGGATATATCACTCTGACTGGCAGAAGTGCTGCATCAGGAAAAACTCCCCCTCTGAATTCCGCACAATCTTCAAGAATTCTGCAGAATTCACAGTATTCAGTTGATTCTGCAGGATTCATGAGAATTGGGTAAATTATGGCATAATTACAGCCGTTTTAGTATATTACCTTGCTTGCAAGGTTTCTCCCAGGCTCCTTCCCACCGCTGCTGGAGAGGTTGAGTCAGTCTGCTAGTAGGGCATGGTGGACTTAGGCAAAATCCAAGTGGTTGTGTTATTTTTGGAACCCATGCGTGAACCACGTGCACATTCAAACACCACCAACTTTATTTCTTGACCTCTCCTGCAGCGGCTGGAAGATAACATTTATAAACTTCGTCAGCCACAGAGGCAAAACATCGGCATGGATGGCAGAGTTCAAGAAAATATGGGAAAAATATGAATATTTGCATGTCATATAGATAATTACAAAGATAGTGCAAGCAGTATTATCAGTTGCTTCACCCACAAGAATGGGCATTAAATGTGGGAAAGTGACTGGGCAACCAATTCTGATATCATAGGGATCTCAACCGGTGAGTCAATGTTGGCCCATATTGATTTTTCGGCAACTGACCCATGGGCCAATGTCTGGTGTTCGGCATATTACCCATGGGCCCATTTTTCTTTCAGTAATGAACTGATTGCAGTGTTGGGTGAAAAATAGGTGGATTGGTGGGCCCAGGGGGGCTTTCCAGCCAATGGGCCTACCTTCACTGTTTGCCATTTGCCTTTTGCTGTTTGCCATTTTCCATTTGCTGTTTGCCATTTGCTGTTCACTGTTCACCCTTTGTCCTTTGCCCTTCCTGTATCCCTTCTCCTGTGCTGTAGGCCAATGGTAAATTGTAAATGACAAACAGCAAACAACCATTGAGATGGCTGAATGAGTGACACAGACTCCAGCAGTGAGACTGCATGTGTGAACTAGATGGGAAACTGATTGATGGATACATAGTAATATATTGGCTTATGAGAACACTGAAATTGAGGGTGGCTTCCTTGACTGCGTGGCTAACTCATATATCTACTGAGTACAGTTTCACCGATAATTGTGAACACTGAAGTTGTGAACAAACTATATACATAGCTACAGCGAGTACAAATGGCCAATAAAATGTTGTAGATATATCTGCTGACACTGACACAGTGGCCCACTGAGGCCAATGGCTCTGTTGGCCAATGTATGTCAATACTGCTGAGGAAAGCTAGGCCAGCAGTTAGATCACAAATTTTACAAGGATAATTGATGGTATGGTTAGTTCTGCAATGGCCAAACATTTGAGGAATCACTGGTTTGAACTGAAAATGACAATGGCAGATGAATTCAGTGAACAATGAAGGCAGCATTTCCTGAGAGACATGTGCAGCCAAACACTCAATGAATCACTGAATGGAACCGAAAATCAACCTGGCAGCTGAATTTGGCGAACAATGACAATGGTGTTTCCTGAGAGACATCACAGGAATTATCGCAAGACTGCAAACTTCCAACTCTTCCTTACCATTATCAACCTTGCTTCAAATCGCCATCACATCACAATCCTCCCAATGGCCACTCAACCACTCAATGTTCAACAGCAAGTGTATGCTGGATACTGGTGTGTCAGGTCGGCGATTGCAAAGCCGATCCTGGACATTGAATGCACAGCATTCAACAGAGAGCTTCTGGACGATGAACTGGTGAGTCAGGGAAAATATTTCATTTGGTCTAGGCTAACTACAACATCATCAGTCACCAGCCTGGGACACCGTGTTTAACAAAGGCAGAACTGACCTGAACTTCCCCATGCACCTGCTCAGCATCATCATCAAATTGAAGCCCGCAGCCAACAATGGCACTCTCCAAGGCATCAACGCTGTGGGCATCCTGCCCGATGACCCACAGGCAAAGCAATCCAAGGTATACATCAAAGGGTACACAGTCACCAACAATGCCATCACTGCAAACCTCCCAATCAGTGACAATCAGTGGTGGGAGCCATTCCACCAACGTTATGTGGCAGCTCTGATGGAGAATGCCGAGCGGGAGCGAATGGCAAAGGAGAAGGAGGCCCCAAAGGCCCCTGCAACATTGCAAGCCACCACAGATGAGATTCTGCAAAAGAAGATGGTGCAGGCTGAGGAAGAGCGAAGGAAGGCCGAGGGGATGAAGAAAAAGGGCACTGGATCTTGGGTGAAGAAGCAGGGTGAGAAGCAGGTGGAGAAATGGCGGTGAGGGGCAGAGGCAGAAGAGTCAGAGCCAGTCGAGGAAGATGCAGGCAAGGAGTGCAGCTGTCAGGCTACCAGAGGTGTATCCAGCAGCAATGGGCTGTCACAAGCAAGAACAGCGAGTCAAGCCAGCAAGAGGTTGAAGCGGACACTGAGTGAAGAAGATGGCCAGCATCGAACAGACAAGGAAGAGGGTAACAACCCCAACCTCCTTGATGCTTTCTACCAACCAGTGAGTATCATTGTCATTGTTTCTATTCCAAAGTCTAGTCTAATGTATAGCAGCCTTGTAACAACTGCGCCGGACAGGGAATCATGTGCCGTGTGCGAAAGTACAACAACAAGAAATGGTCCAGTTGCATGTTCTGCAGGACAAGGAAGATAGGTTGCAGCATACTCAGAACTTCCCCAGAGATCAAAATGGAGAAAGGTAAAGTTTTGCAGAGCAAAGATGCATTGCAAGAGCAGGGGATGAGGGTGAGGCCAGTGACAAAGGTGAAAAGGCCAGAGCACTCCAGATCAGTGAGTCCCATCCCATCAAATTTTAACTTTCACTGACAGTTTTCACAGTGAAGTGGCCACCAGATTGCAAGACCTGGTGTCGCCACTGCAGAAGATGTTGAGATGTGTTTTCCGAAAGGCCCAAAGGCTGACAAAGCAAAGGTAAGCTTCGGCATATATCACAAATCTCTCACTGATGCCATGAAAGACCAAGGCAAAGGGCAAGGTGAGTTTCGGTACACATTGTCAAAGTCTCACTGACATACCAAATCATCAAGGGGAAGGCAAGGCAACCTTCGCTGAATGCCATGGATGAGGACCCATTGAGTGAAGAGTCAGAGCCTCTCGGTGAAGTCTTTATACCATGGGTGGACAAGGGAAAGGTCAGTACATTGGAGCTTTCGGCAACTGTGCATTAACTGTTTTGAAGGGTCAAGAAATTCCACTGGTGTCCAGCATTCCAGGTCCATCGGTGGCAGAAGTCGACATAGTGGAATGTCACACCACCATCCTCATCAACCAGTTGACCAAGCAGTTGGACAACATGCTGAGTTGGGAGACCACATCCAATGAGATGGACCAAATGGCTGATGCTGAAGATCTCGAGTGGGATCGCCAACTGGCCAACATGGACAAACTCCTCAGAGAGTCTCATGCTAGGCATGTTGCCCTCAAGGCCTGCCTGGCTGAGTCAGAGCAGGAGAGGATGGCAATGACGGTGGAAAGCACCCAAGCCAGGGTGATGATCACTAACCTCCAGTCGATGTACACTGGTATGTCACAATTCCTCCAGTTCAATTCCACTGTAGGTGGACTTGGTGGGATTCCACCCTCTGCTCTCAGTGGCCAAGCTGGGTCATCTCAGTAAATATCATCATCTTTGTGCATGTAATGTCTCCATGTCCTCATAGCATGTATCATTTGTGTAGCCACCCCTTCTATGGGATTTGTACAAACATATTATGCTGTACCACCTTTAAAGACCAAGTGAGCAACCATCAACACTTGTCCATTACCATGTACAAGGCAATTTTACGCTGCCACATTTCTGCCAATCTGTCAATCTCCAAAGATATGTCTGAAGAAATTGACCACATGGGTGAAGTGATCGACAAGGCACACAGGAATAAAGGTAAATCACCATGCTGATCAGATCCAAACTATGTAAACACTGCACAGTCCAGGTGCAATGGGATGCCAAAGCATATTGTCACCACTTGGGAAAGCAAAACTTTGGCTTACAAGAGGATTTTGAAGCTTCCATGCTTCAAAGTTTTCCTCCAATTGAGCTGTCCCAACACATTCCTCTTGCCGATGCTTCCTGTGGCAGTGCAATCACCAATCCTTTCGTCATCACTGACATCAAGGACTGTGTCATTCTTTGGTTTCTGCCTGGAGTATTCACTGCTGGCAGACAGGTGAGCATGCAGTTCATGATGCCATTGCAGAAGGCTAATCCAAGCACTGTACAGGATGTCATTAGGAAGGCGACAGACTATCTGAAATCTGCTCTGTCAAAGCCGAAGCAAGCAACAGGATGGCACACCAACATAAGGTACTATACATCAGATGCTGATGGCAGCATTCTCAATGTTTTGCCAGCATGGCATGCACAGGCCCACAAGGTGAGTCTGACATGTGGATGTCCCTACATTGCTTGCTAACTCATTTTAGAGTGCAGAAGATCTTGTCTGGGTAACACCATCACTTTGGCATTTGGATGGACCTGTGCAGGAATGGCTTCACAACAGCAAAACAAGCTTCAAGCTTGTTGACACTTTGCTCGCTGCCGTCCATCCTGAGCTGTATAGGCACTCTTCTGCAGTCCGCAAGCAACTGCTTGCTGATGAAGAAATTGTGGACTTGCACAAACTCATCAAGGCCTGGCCGACAGTGTTCACTGCCATCTCCGTTGTGCATAACAGGGAAACTCCTTTCCATCCTGATTCCAAATCAGCGCCCCAGTGGTATGATCTCTTCCTGAGCATTGGTTCATACACCGATGCCATCTTGGAATTGCCAGTGCTAGGCATCCATGCTCGCTATATGCCAGGTACTGCCACACTTTTCAGTGGGCTCCTTCTCAGACATGGCGTGAGCACTGTCGACCAAGGAGATCACATTGGCTATGGATTTTACATGCAGCCAAGCGTGTTTCACTTCGCCTCAATTTCTCTAGGGAAGTGGGTGGAATAAACTGAGACATCTACATAAAGTACAGTAGGAGCAATGTCAGCAATATGATAGTTATACATCCCCTGCATTTCCTCTGGCGATGATTTCATCCATCTCTTGGAATCTCTCTGCCAAAAATCCATCATCACCTCAGCCCAGTTGAGACCTGATTTCGGTGAGAGTGGCCATTGCACCCTCTGGTGTTTGTGACAACAAGCATGAAAGCGACTTGGTGGTCGCCTCAATGTCAGCCTGAATGCTGTTGATGTCTTGCGTGAGGTGACCCAGGCTTTGACCAACACCGTTGCAGATGTTGTACAACAACTGCAGCAGTGATTGATGGGGAATGTCATGGCTGGTGGAGTGCTCTGAAAACTCCTTCAGAATATCCCAGAACTGAGCTGTAATCAGCTTTAATGGACTGCACCTCTGAAATTTGCAGCACACCTGATGATTATGATTCACATTTGGGATGTACTTTCAATCCATGGGCTCAGGATCCTTGCTCAATGCATTGAGGTCTTCCCACCATGCATCCACTGGTGCTATGATGATTGTGTGATAATGGGATTTGGCCAGATCCCCCTAGAAGGGCAGGATGTCCTCGAGCTTGAGCTTGAATCTGTCGGCTTCCATTGCACCAGCATTGTGGGCTACATATTGTATGATTGGATGCCACGAGGGAGTGATCTCCAGCAGCACAGCATGCCAAATGATGGCTGTCATGGTATCCTGTGACTGAAATCAATACTCACTGTCCATTTCTTCATGTGCTTACCATCAAGGTCCATATGTGATGCCAGAAAATACTGCACATCCTGGTATTATTCTCTGGGGGAAGTGCTTGAAGATCTTCCATAGATCACTTGCCACACCAATGATGTTGAGGTTGATGGTGACATCCGTCCAGCACCTGTCCATCCCAGGGCCAAAAGGAGACTGTAAGAAAGAGCTGTTGTTCATAGTGAAGGTTGGAGCACTGAAGTGAAATGCATCAATCCAGATTAGTCATACAATATGATCTCTGAATGGAAATGCTGCCCCAACCAGGTGGCATCGCAATGCAAAGATACCATATTCTACATCATTCAAGCCAGGTGGAAATGGTGAATCAAAGTAATTATAATTACTTGTTCATGCAAAGTTCCCCAAGTCTTTGCCTGCTTCTTGGCAAAATATGCCCTTCCCACATCCTCCTTTGCTTTGGCTTCTGCAGCGAACTGCTGCCATTTATTGCTGTATTGTTGGAAGAAGTTTGCCATCCATCACATCTCCATCTTTAGTAATTCTACTTCTTCTGTGCAACAGTTGACATTTGCCTTTGCCCAATGGAATTTTACCTGAAGAACTAGTGGTTCTTCTGTCAGCGAGGGAGGTGGGCACATGTGTGAACTCACATGCCGACATCCAGTTGCCTACTTCGAGATTGGTGTTCATGGTCCCAAACCAGGGAAGGTTTTCTCCACATGTTCCTGTGATGCTTGGGTCTATTTCAATTGTTTTCAATGTAGATGTTCTTGCTTGAGCTCTTGATATCGCTGTAGTAGCACAGGAGTTCTGCCAAGGGTGATCATTGCCTTGCAGCATAGGAAATACATTGCTGTATGCACATTGAGCACCATGTTCACCTGATGGATGGTGTCCCATGCCCTCAACTTCTTTTGCTGACTGTGCTTCGCCTAGTGGACTGCCATGTGATACAGGAAGGACCGATAGCTGAGATTGATCTGAATGTTGTGTAAAGCGTTGTTGGCTTGGCCATGTCATAGACGGAGTTCATCATCTACTAAATGACCAACACTGTGGTCTCAGCATTGATTGGCGCCAATATTGGAAGGCAAGGGGAGGATTTCTTTGTCGCCCAGTTCCACATCATGCCAGTCAGAATCACTGTGTCCTTGGCCAACTAGGATGTCTTCAGTGAGATATTGGTTCACTTTTTGAGAAAAACTATCTATCATGTTGTCCAATTGTGTCTTTCGTCAATTGATATCCAGGCGCTCGGTAACAGTGGGGTTGGCTCCCCCCTGCTTCACCAATCTGGCAATCCTCAATCTACAATGCATTAGCCAACAACCACCGAACACATTGAAATTGCTCACTGTAATTCTTTGATCTTCAGCCTGAGAGACAGCCAACTTGCAATGCCATGGGCTGAACTGGATTGAGCTGGATCTTTGGCCAGCTGCAGTTGCATCTCCCCCCATGTGGGAGCTTCAAAGTTCTGTTTTCATGTTTCTCTGCCAAGAGGCTCTTTTACCATGCTGTAATTGGACATCAAAGATGTCCATCGCCATGATGTCAGCAAAACACCAAGTTTGTGCTTCCTCAGCTTGAGTGATCCACCAAGTGATGAGAGACTGGTTGGCATTTTCAGTGAGATTTCAGTAGCCCTCTTTGGCGACCTCCAAGGCCTGGATGGCTTGGATATAATTCCTTGATAGTGACTGGACTGTTGACAGATGACCATGGTTGTGCTGTTCCTTGTTAATTCTACCTCACCAATATCCAACATCTTTTTTCGGTTGGTGTCCAGCATGTGATCATTCAAGACTTCTCGGTGATGTGCAGCAGTCATTGAGCAAGTCAACCCACAGATCTCATTCAACTGAGACCAAAGATTTTCCAAAACATCACCATCCACCTTGCCTATGCCAGGAATGAGATCAGGGCTGTACCTGGAGAGGCAAACATCTTGATGACCATGTATGTGAAACAGTCCAATACCCCAAACGATTTGGATGCTGATGGAAAACTTCAGATAGTTGCTCGTCAAAACCCAAGCGCCAAAATGTATGCTGAGCTGGCAGGCGATGTCATAGATGATGGCAGCTCTTGGCAGTCCCTCCAGCTTGGCAAAGTGCATAGTCCATGTTGAATTACTGTTCACCTTTCTGGAAGTCAACCACGGTGTCCAGCATGAAGCATTTGTGTCTAGCACAGGAAATGGCTCCAATCCCTGTAGCCACAAGATGCTTTTGGGTAGCATGAACCTGATTGACTGCTTTGTGCTCATGACAGGTGGATTTCTATGAAGGAGATGAAGGGTGGAAGTGAGGGAAGGGATGGGTCACTCACTGGCTGTTTGTTGTTGGCAATCTGAAGATGTGCTCTATAGCACGGCAAGGCAGCAAAATAGCCGCTCCCACCAGTCAGATCAAAGTCATTGTCATTCTTCAGCTTCATGTGCTTGGCAGAGAAGTTCCCATCCATGATGAAGGATCTACTGTATTTCCAAGCTCTGCCAAGATCTTCTGTCCAGTCTTTGGAGAGATTAACTCTGGGCTGAGGACAAGCTGGACAGAAGTATGCTAGATCGCCATCTTTCACCTTGACTGTAGAATTGTGGGAAAACCTGAAGGCCAGCTTGTTTTGGAGGTATCTCCATTGTCTGCTGATGTGGAGCAATTCCTTGTATTAGTCCTTGCCCAGACCTCAGCTAGCTACATCACTGCAGACATTGAAATGGCTTACTGGCATAGAATGTGGAACAATGGGGTCGGTCACTCTTCAGAGGTATTTGTAAAAACTCATCACCATCACCTTGCACTCCAAGTTCATGAGCCTGAAAGACTCTATGGATTGGAAAGTAAATGCAGTCCTTGGTGATTTCTGAGTAGCTGGATACAATCCTATTTGCAATGGTTGGGCCTGAAATGGACTCTGTTGTGGACATTTACATGGACATATAGCAACAATGTGGATGCCAGAGACATCAACCATGGTGAGGAGGTGGTTCCCGGTGTTGTTGTAATGCTGGGCATCACACATGGAGAAGGAGTTGAGTGCAGCTTGGATGGTTGCCATGGTATGAAAGCCTTCTTCATCAGTGGATGCCTGTTCTGTTGCTTCCTGCTTCTCCACCTCCTCTTCGGTTTCTCCATTGGCCGAATCTAAATGATCAAATTGGCCAGCTGATGTGGCTGGGCACCTCGCCCTGCCATGTCCCAGTTGCAAAACTAGGCCTGCCGCCCTTAAGCTAGAGGGGGAAAAGTGATCCCCTGACCACTGCTCCACATGATGAAAAGGATGTAGCTAGTGTGCTGATCAACAGCAGCTGGTACACAACATAGGTTGGCCAAAGCATTCAGTACACCTGTAAACACCATCACACCCACAGCCTTTGCTACAAGTCCTCCCATCAGCTCCCTCCCATTGGAGGAGAGCTTCCAAGTATTCATCCTCATACTCCAACCATTCCCACATCAGATCATTTTGCCCCTATGATATGGTACATCTTTACTACGTATCAGTGTGGAATAAATTAGGCTTACCTGCCTTTCTCTGCCACTTCTGAGGTTTCTCCCATGCACTCTCTGATTGGTCGGTGGTGATCCAATCACTGACTCCACCCATGGTAGGTTGAACATTGGTGTGGTCAATTTTATTGGTTTCTATAGATGGTGAGGTTGGCACATTTGGTGTTGAAGGCGGGTGTTGAAATCACCAATAGGCATATTGAAATTTTGGCTTTGAGCAACCTGATGTCGACTTGTATCCAGATTCCACAGGGTGTGTGTTGGTAGGAACTTTCTTTCGAGAATACTTGCCCATGTTGTAATGGAGTGAAAGATGGAACTTTTACTCTAGGTCACATGCTGAGCAACTTTATATTTGGTGTGCTCCGGTGCTTGTCACTCTTGCCAAGCCTTTCACCCTTCATTGATGGAGACCTATTCTAATAGCATTTCTCATCCATGTTGGAGAGCCTTCCCTTTCCCCACCCTTGCTGAAGTAGCCATCCCTGATTGGGTCCTCATCAGAAATGCAAAGACCCACTGTTATCTTTTTCATTGTATGGACCAGCCATTATTAATAACCACATTGTCAATTATGTATTTGAGCAGCAGTCTGTTTGGTATAAAGCAAGCCAGCAAATTCAGCCAGCTCTTCATCAAACCATTCTGATCCTTCCTTCTCACCATCTTTGAAAATGCCTCACAGTTTGTTCACCGAAGAGCAGCTCACCCTCCTTGAAGGTGTCCTCAACAAATATTGTGAGATCTCTGGCCAAGGAAAAGTCACACAGAAGGAAGCTATTGTTACTCAGGTCACACAGAAATTTGTGACCATGCATCATGAGAATGACATAGAAGCAACAAAGAAGCTGCAGAATGTAGGCCCTGATTTGTCTTCAGTGAATGAACCAGGGACACTGATCTTTGGCTCTGGCAGTCTGTGAAGAACTGGCTCAATAACTGGTCCTGGGAGTTGACTGATGAGGAAGAATATTTCCAAAAAACCAACTGGTTTACGGTGTTCACTTCCAAAAATGCCAATCAGATCAAGGAGGAAACTCAAAAGCTCACTGAGGTTGCTCCCAGTTCGCCAGGGTATGCCCAGTATTGGCAAAAAGCTGTGTCAGCATTGTCAAAAACACTGTCCGATGGTGAGCAGCAGACCTATGTGGACCTGGTGGTGGAGTGGAACACCAAGGGGGTGCCCAAAGATGTTCAGATGAAGTGAGTTCAACATGGTTTTGGTATGAAGACATCTGAATAATGCCTTGCAGACAGGTCATATCACACTTGACATCATTCCTTTGACATGCATCAATGAAGATGTACCAGCAATTCAGCATAAGGATGATGATGTTTTGGGGTTATGAATCTGACAGAGAGATCCTTCAGGGAATGTGAGTGATGTATTCCTTCCAACTGACATCTTCTGATGGAAAACTCAGGCATGGTCACAACGATTCCCTGGATGATGGTCCAGCAGTGAAAAAGGTGTGTCCTAACTGGGACAAAGAGCCTATAGGCAGCACTTGGGAAACATACTTGAAGAACACTTTCAATGGTATGTTCACACATATCTCCAAGGGGTATG
This sequence comes from Paxillus rubicundulus Ve08.2h10, assembly GCA_000827395.1. Classification (NCBI taxonomy): domain Eukaryota; kingdom Fungi; phylum Basidiomycota; class Agaricomycetes; order Boletales; family Paxillaceae; genus Paxillus; species Paxillus rubicundulus. The sequence continues at coordinate 5,795 of KN825522.1, read as the reverse complement.
ATATTGAGCAGCCTGGTAGCCATGAAACAAGTTTTGTTGCCGATGGCAGCTGACCCCAAGCAGAAATTTGAATTGAGGAAGGTTGAAGATGGTCATTGGGACCTGCCTCCAGACAATTTCTTGTCGGCATCACTTGAACTTCAAAAGCGGCTCGTGAGAGATTTCATGAACCATTGCTGCAGGAAATTGCCAGGTGGAAGGGCAGTGCACCATTCTCCAAGATGACAAAGGACCTTGCAGAGTTTGTTGATTTTGATGCCAGTTACCTCCCAGAAAAGCCATCCCTTGAAATTAAGGATCCATTGCATATGTCAAAAGACAACGTGGAATCCATCTTACATCATTGGAAGGAAAGGCAAGAAAATCAATTCCTGCGGCCTATTTTTGCCTTCAAAGACACTGCCAAGCAATCTCGGAAGACAACAGAGTGCACATTGTCAAACATCACCCAGGCCATGCCATGTAATGTCACTCCAGCAATACCTCCACACAACAACTCCCCTAAGTCTGTGGCGGCGTTGTCCCAGCAATCAAAGGCTTGTGAGCCCTTGCCGAATGCCGAACCCATGGCGAACGTATCCACACCGATCACTTCATCTTTCTCGCAGACGGAGCACAATCATGGGTCGATAGATGACAGTTCCAGCGAATCTAGTTCGGACTCCAATGAAAGCGAGAACACAGTCGAGCTCTGGCAATGCCCAAATCAACATGGCGCTACCGTTGAAGGCCAGGTCGAATTCCTTCGCTCGCTCAGTGATCGAAATGAGTATTTGGGGCTGATCAACGTCCTCCACCTAACTCAGGTAATGAAATCTTTACCCTGATCGAATTGGAGTTAACATTATTTCCGATAGGTGAGGACAGGCAGTGTGGAGGACGCACTTCTGGGCAGACTGGATTGGAAGTATGATAACTTCCATCTGCCGCCGGAGGGCCATACATAGGTGGTTTCCAAAACATGAGTCAGCCCTTGGTGGTGACTTGTTCGCCATGACTGGTGAAGTTCATGGGAGGGTGCATCTGGTGACCCAAGCCTTATTCGCAGGTTTGCTGATATGTGATGCTGAAATGGTGGTTGGAGGACGCACACCACTTTGTGGGTACCCCTTCATTCCCCCAGAGCTGAAGGGGAAAACAATCCCTGGTCACTACATCTCTGGCTACATCTTGCCCTGGTGTAAAGCCTTTCTGAACAACTCAAGGAAAGTAACACTGAGGTGATTTCACGCCAACCTCATCACAGTCCCACAGACATCAAGGGAAAATGGCATGAGGCTCACAACTTCATGCTTGGCCTTTCCAGCGACAAGTAATACAGGCAGCTGGTGATGTCACTGGAGCAAATTGACAACTCCCGTTCACCTGATCAAGATTGCACTCGCCAGATCCCCCTCTTAAACTTCAGTTGGGATACCAACTCTCCCTTGTCTGCTCTGCTCCACCATTTATTTATCCATGGCCTCGTATATGACGAGAGCTGAGTTGTCTTGCTGGATCTTCATCAGTGCAGCTCAGAATTCAGCACAGTACTCTTCCGCTCGCTCAATGAGCGCTGCACTTTGAGCCTCTAGGTGGTGATGGCTTCTCCTAGCTCTCCAAACTGCTTTTGGGTAAGCTTGGGAGCTGGCGTTGACCATTGACCTATGATAAATACTGTGCCATCTATTGACAGGATGAGAACATGCAGGTAAAATTTGCTCACCATCTATCTCCCTGGGTTGGTGAGGTTCACTTTGATCACCTCACCAATCTTTTTGCAGGGTTCTTTGGGGTCATACACTGAGTATCCTTTGCCGATATTCTCTGATGCCAGCTTTCCTGTCACCAAATTCCCTCTTGTTGCTGGCTGAACCACTAATTGCTTCATCTGCACCACTTTCACCACTGAATCAGAATCCTCATCTGCTGACAATGGAACAAACTCTGCACTTTTATAAGTCTTCTTCGGCATTGACAGCCCCAATTGCATCCACGACCCAGCTGCATGGATGACAGCATGGCTCCTGGCATCTTTGATCGCCAGGTACATTTGCAATGCCAAACACCTCATCTTTTTTGCAGTACAATGATGGCAAGGCCCAAAATTGCCTGTCTTGTTGCCCACCTTGTAGACTTGCCCATCAGGATATCTATCACAATGCTGAGAATTCAAATTTAGCTGTGTACACCAGGCCAGAGAAACATATTCAAGTTACCAGCAAATAGTATATCCTTGAGGATTTGCTGTTCTTGGGAAATGATTGGAAAATAAGAAGCAACAGGGGGAGTCTCAGCTTTTAATACTCGTTGCCACCATTTCCATTTTTATTATCATTAGATCTGACCTATATCCAACAGTGCCCAATAGCAATCATATCATACATATTACACACCCCCATTGATTAAGTTGTAATGAGCATATCAGAGTAGCTATGATATACAGCAGAAATGTACTAAGCAAGCAAGGTGTTTGGCTTGCCAAATACTGACTGTGATTGTGTGGTGTTTATCTCCCCAAACACTCTGTATATCTCTTGCAGTTCTTGTTTTGGTTCAATGCTGAACCTCTCCAATGTTAGGCACTTGCTGAGGATGTCGTTTCCTTCCTTGAGCAACGTGAGTGACACCTCCAACAGAGACAAATTCACCAACTTCCTTTGCTGCCTCTCTGATTACCCAGCTGATCATGTGAACCTTGCGGTAATCCTGGTGCTGCTTCCTCCGTGGCCTCCGCTTGCTCCAACGCCCTGGCTGAAGTGTCCTCTGGGCACCTGAGATGCTCTTCGACATGGAGGTCACACAGGGTTGACATCTGGTTTTGATCAGTCCAACAGATGCCTGCCATATGCTTAGTGTACTTGCCTGTGTGTGAAAGGGGATAATAGAACACGTGTTTTTTTTTGTCAGCATCCATGTAGGGGAATTGGCTGGTTGTTTGCACGGTGCTGTTTTGAAAACATCAGGCAAATGAAGTGGCAGGATGGGTGAATTCTCACTTTAGCGATGGAATATCAACCGCTGGTATTATTTCACAGATGGTTTGTGGTGGGGTTGTGTTGTGATTGTTGTGAGTTGTGTTGTGCATTGCATCTGCCACATGTTTGGCTGGACCAGGGCAGACATTCCAGATCAGTGCTAGGGCAATCAGATACACATTTTATTCAGCCCAATGAATCCACCGGATGCCACACTCATTACCATAGATGGCACCTAGTAGATCATGCATACTTATGAGATAAAGCACAGTGATTCTGACTGCAAGATGATGTTCCCTGGGTACATACATAGTATGGTATAAGGTATTTATGCTACTTATGAAATAAATCACTGAGTGATTCTGACTGCAAGACAGTGTTCCCTGGGTATGAGATGTCAGGCATGGGAGCTCCTGTACTTAATAACTCTAATTCTGCGAGTTGGCAGCACAGATCTTGGAGCTCCTTCCACTGAACAGTGGCAAGAACTTTGCTCTTCTCCGCTTTCTCTCCTGCAGGTCAGTGTTCCTCTCTTTCAACAGGTTCACCATCACCTGGTGCAATTCCAGGCACTGCTGGAGTGTGTCTCGCTTGGAGACCTGGGCAGCCAATGTGGTGTGAACCTTGTTGGAATTGCGGCATAACTCGCTATTGGTGAAAATTAGCCATTCTCTCAGGTCTTTGTAAGTCTTCCACAGGTACTGAAAGTGGTTGGCATCGGATGACTCGACACCTGCTGTGGGGGAAAGGAAGACTTTCTTTTGGGTGGCTTCATGGAATGGTCTCCACCACTGCTGTGTTGCAGGAAGTGGGACATGGGAGACATCTGATGGCTGAGCCTTCAGCTTCTCTGCCCATGATGAGTCTGACATAGAAGTCAGGACAGCGAGTGCCAACTGAGAGGCCTGGCACTGAAGGATGAGTTTGGCAAGTGATGGATTGATGGACAGGTTAGAATTGGGATAAGCCATGATGAATGTGGAAATCTGACGCTTGGAGGACCATTGAGATTAAAGGTGCATGGAGAATGACTTGACACACCCCTTCTTCCATGAGAAGTTCCATGAATTCAGCCTTTTCACTCTCCAACACTGGCCAGGTGAGTGCCACCTCAATGGCAGCACCACGGCAATGGAGCCAAGTTTGAACGACTTGAAACAATGATTTAGACAGTCATGGAAAAGGAGTATCAGCCATAGGACAGTGAACAAGAATTTGAGATTCAATGGATGGAGGATCAATAGAAAAATGTGATCAACAAAGAAGCGAAAATGGCGATTGATGAACAAGTGAAAACAGCGAAAGTGACCGAAAATGGAAATGTGGCTTTAGGGCCTTTGTACTTCAAGTAAATCTAACCAAACTCCCATTGGTGGTATGTGTTTCTGTCTTTGCACCAGCATGAGACTGACATTCACCAGGGTGGCCAAAGACTATTTCCCACAATACCTCCCAAGCGACAGTCTGCAGTGACAATAACAGCATGCTGATCGCATTCACATTGACTTTGGCCTCAATACTACCAGTTGCCATCACCATTGACATCAACATGTCACAACCCAATTGGCAGTTTAGAGCTGACCCTGCCATGCAGATCAATGTGAACATGTCATCCCCATCTTGCTCTGCAGTTCCCACTTTGCCCAGTCCCCATGTCATCAATCTAGAGGCATCCCCTCCTCAGCGCTCAACCTACTTGTTGCATGCAAACGACCTGGCTGATGTGACCATCGTCAACCCTTTCTTTTCCCTGCCTCCTCGCCATTGGCCACCCCAAGGAATCAGGCTTGATGCATTGCCGCCTAGCTGCAGTTCAGGTCTGCCAGATAGACTCATGCCACACACAGGCATTGATCTTGATGCCTCACCACCATACCACACACCCCTTCATCTACCAGGAGTGGCTGCTTTGCAGCCAAGACCTACTCTTGGGAGTGCCACACAATCACTGTTGCAGATCATGCATCAGCTAATGCCGTCGCCGTTGCTGACCAAACATAGTGGGCCATGGCCTTTGGTGCTGAGGGCTCAGTCTCTAGCACAATTGATAGCTGGAGCCTGGAGCATTCAAGCAGAGCAGACTGAGATTCATCAAAGTAAGTCATTATTTTGGATACACACATAGCTTTGCTGATAGATATGCAGTACTGTGTCTGTTGCTAGAGCTGCATCACCCGAAGGAAAGGCTGGAGGATGCCGTGGATCAGTGAAACCAATTGCAGGATGTCCATGGGATGTTGGAATTGCTGTCCTGGCTTTTTGACTATCACTAGCTAATTTGTACAGTACATCTATTTCATCCTTTTGATTATATTGTCTTTGCTGGCTCATGTCCCTGTCTCACCTTCACTATTCACCATTTACAATTTGCCATCCCTTGTCCACTGTCCACTGTTTGCCATTGGCCATTTCGCCATTCACAACTCACCATGCTGTTTGCCATTTGCCATTTTCCATTTGCCATTGACTCTTTGCTGTCTTGCCTTTGACAGTCTTTGCCATTTGCCATTGCCAATCACTAATCACCATTCACCATGCACCATTACCAATTCACTATTTGCCATTTGCCAATGGCCATCGCTGTTTGCTGTTTGCCTTTTGCCATTTGCCTTTGCTATTGAGTGTTCACCATTTGCCATTTGCCATTTGCCGTTCACTCATTGCTGTCTTGCCTTTGACTCTGTTTTCCATTTACCATCATTCACAGTTCACCTTTGAAATGGTCTTTCCCACCTGTCTTACCTTCACTGTTTGCCATTTGCCTTTTGCTGTTTGCCATTTTCCATTTGCTGTTTGCCATTTGCTGTTCACTGTTCACCCTTTGTCCTTTGCCCTTCC
>KN825521.1:0-17138 GCA_000827395.1 Paxillus rubicundulus Ve08.2h10 | reverse complement strand
CGCTATCTTTGTAATTATCTATATGACATGCAAATATTCACATTTTTCCTATGTTCCTTTGAACTCCGCCGTCCATGCCAATGTTTTGCTGCTGTGGCTGACGAAGTTTATCAATGTTATCTTCCAGCCGCTGCAGGAGAGGTCGAGAAATAAGGTTGGTGGTGTTTGAATATGCACATGATTCACACATGGGTTCCAACAATAACACAACCACTTGGATTTCGCCCAAGTCCACCATGCCTTACTAGCAGACCAACTTGACCTCTCCAGCAGTGGTGGGAAGGAGCCTGCACGAAGCCATGAACTCCAGCAACAGTCAAAATATGACCAAAGATGGAAGTTGCACATCCCAGAGTTCCCATACTGGCTCTAACCTCATATCTATATAGTATCTGACCAATTGGTAGGTAGGGTTATATGTGTTGGACTTTGGGGATCCTGTGACCCCGTACAATGTCTTGGGGCAGCATCGACACTTATTCCTGTGGGGATGATAGTATCACATGCAACGGTCACACGGACTAGTTATATACCTGGTAGTTTATGTGATCATACCTCAGCTCTATCTGATATGTTATCAGTGGTACTCAGGTATGTCACCCGCATAGACTCGGTCTTCTTGTAGCTAACCTATGACAACAGATTAGCAACTCGTCTTAGTTCCTACAATATGCTGAAGGCGCATACCGCTCACTCATCTACGCAGCCAGTGATCTGTGTCCTTGGTGAATCCACATCGGGTTGGATGACATAAGAGGACCCCACGGTAGTATGGACTACTGTGGGGAGTGCAAGGCAATGCACAAATGCCGGCAAGTGTGCTGAAAGGCCCCTTCCTGCTCGATGGCTAATGGGTTCCCACGGTAGAGACTCCTACCTCCCATTGTTGCACCCAAATAGCAACCAATCCAGCTTTGGGTAATGCTTACCATAGTTGTGCCTGCTGACTAAGCATAACTCCCAAAGTAGGACATTAGGTTGATAGTTGGTATCCTAAACACGGTCAGATAGACAAGTGGTAGGGGCAGCGGTGAAGCCCCCCGACAAGAACTGTCACAAGTTCAAAACCACTGTCTGCCACTTTCTTTATTTGCCCCTTTTCATACTGTACATGTGACTGCACCACATGGCCTGGCCCCAATCTTAGGAGAGGGGCATCAGACAGATGAATAAGCAAATGGATGGCCTGACATGTCCTCTTGTGTACACAGACTACATACTTTGTCACTCGCCACATTGTATCCTAGTAGTGAAGGGGGACAACCTGGTAAGAGGAAACGAGGCAAAGCAGATTTGTCCTTACCCTGCACATCGAATTTGCTTTATCCCTATCGACGAACTTCGTAGATACCACGCTCCCCATCCAAACTCTGGTGTGGACTGTTGGACTACGACGCCCGACGAGCAAGATCGCGGCTCTCAACGAAACACAGTCGGAGTCCATGGATGTAGGGCCTGTGCTGGGAACAGAGGTTCTGGCCTTGTGAAGAGGACCCGCAGCCCACTCACGGAAGGACACTGATGTTTAGATTTTCGACAATGACGCTCGATAGGATGGGGAAGTATCAAACGTACGACATGAAAGCTTTGGGCCCACAGAGATCAAGAATCTAGCATTTGAGTGTTTTCAAGCTTGCTTCCAAGTGGATGGGCCTCATACTTAAAGCCGATATAATATGCGTAGGGACAGGGTGTTCGATCAAACTTGAAAGTGGGAAGGGTTTTTGTGGCAGCGCTAAGATTAATCGACGCGGGACGGAAAGAACCTTGACGGCTCCGCAATTATTGATGATAGACAGTCGGAATATCGGCCGACAACAGAATAACTGAGATCAATCAGTGATAGCCAATATTACGCGTCATCAATAATCTGAAGGGGGGCCATTGAGGTGGGTAGAAATGCAGGAGGATCGGAAAGGCGCCCTCTTATGAAAAGGTGAATTGGGTGTATGTTGTGGGGGCTGACCGGGTGGTTAGAGTGCGCGCAGAAAGAAGAGCGCACAAGGACACCAGTCATGGGCCTCGTAGTGAATCGCACGGGAAAACACGGAACGATCCTTGTTTCCTTTCTTTTCTTTTTCTTTTTTTTTTTGGGAGTATCATGATGAAGAAACGGGACTGAATAGGAAATACAGGGGCATATTTACGTAAACACTTGTTGGTATAGATAGCTGCCCTGTGGCCGCCTTCTACTTGATCGTTCGTCCTCGACGCCATGTCCTCCCCAATGTCTCCCGCTTCTTCCATACCCTCCATCACAGCCCCTCCTCCAGCAGCAAAGAAACCACCCTACCCATTCTACCTCGGTGGTCTCGCTGCTACCATTGCTGCATCCATTACCCACCCTCTCGATCTAACCAAAGTTCGTTTACAAGCATCAGGCGACAAACGCATGATAGAGTCCATGAAAAAGACCCTCAGAACTGCCGGCGTCAGAGGTCTCTTCGACGGTATAACAGGCACCTGGATGAGGCAGATGAGCTACAGCTTGTGTCGTTTCTGGGCATACGACGAGAGTAAGAAACTCCTCGGCGCTAACCCACAGAGCCCTCCTTGGCTTTTAGCCGGTGCTGGTGTCATGGGTATGTCACATTTTAATGCTTCTCGTCGTCGCCCCTCACTCATCGAACAATCATCTAGCTGGTTCGATTGCTGGCATAGTCGGCAACCCAGGTGGTACGTCCGCATCTCCACCTCTGCTATAGGGGCCGTCACGCTAATTGTCTTCCTCATACGCACCGGTTCAACAGAGGTCGTCATGGTACGTATTCTTTTCAACCATTACCTTATTCCCACTCACACGCACCCCACTTTCACGTCACTTTTCCCATGATTGTGCCCCCCACTCCTCCCGTGTCAAAATGATCCCACTGCGTCCCCATTCCTTTCCGTCGTGTTTCCCTTGTCCGCGCGCCGATGTTCCTGCCTACCTCACCATAGGTCCGCCTCCAAGGTGACTTCGCAAAGCCACCCGAAAAACGATTCAACTACAAGCACTGCTTCGATGCACTCTTCAGGGTGAGTCGTCTCTTCGTTCCCTCGTTTGATTTCCTCGCATTTGGGGTGCTTTGGTGTTGTTATTGTCGACGTCGCCGTCACCGTGGTTTGTTATATATAGACGCTTGGGCGTAGCGAGTTACACACCTTGCGATGATCCGCACATGCGAGAACGACGCCAAAGATCTTTTTCCTGGTGGGCGGCCTGGCTGCATGACCATCTCGAGCGGAGAGCGTGTATTACGAGCATCCATGTTCCTCCGCGGACGCCAGCGTAGTCTTGTGTCAGGTTCTTCCCATGTCGTCACCTGCTATTAAAGTCTGGTCACGACGTCGCCATCCTTTGTCACCATCATCCTCATCGCTGTTGGGGACGCGTGACGAGCCACGCAGACTGAAGAGCCTGTATGCAGTGCCAGTCACGATCTGGCTCCTCCCCGCTGGGCTGGTCCTGGTGATTACCCCCATCCATTATTCTCCATCACAAAAACAAGGCATCCCAATCGCTCTTGTCCAGGGCCTTCAAAGAGACGCCCACATCTGCCCACACGAGCCATGCAGAACCCTTGCGCGCTTGCGTACCCCAACTTTGGTCACCGTGTCTGCGCATCCTTACACCCTTGCCCCAGCTCCTGTCCCAGCTCCGCCGTCCCTGCCCTGCCCCATCATTATATGCCCAAACGTATCCTGGGGTAGCAAACTCGAAACCATGGGAGGCGATGTTCGATTCGTTTCCATGTTGGCAAGCGGCGACGCCGTCATGTGCACGGATTTTGGGGATCTGACAAGAGCAAGGGGGTATTGAGGGTGATGCGCTGTCGAAGTATCGCTATCCCCTGGTATGAGGGAGTAGAGGAACGCTCGTGTCAGGCGTGGAGAGGAGACAAGGGCAAAGATCCAAAATCTTGGCTCTTTTGTTTTATTCCCACCTCGCTTATCCTTCCCCTGGCTGAAAATTTCTCCCTCACGTACACCTCCACCAACTTCCTCGCACGGTCGTCATCACCCGTCGTTACCTCCGCACGGAGCTATATGGACATGCACTCTCAACACGCCACATCCGCTTTATCCCCTCCCTCCACTCCCTTGTGTGGCTGGGCGTTTCGCATCGGACAAAAAAGATGGGCGCCTGGAGCATAGGTAGCTCCGTGCTTCCACTGTTTTCAGAGTTGATCCTGCTCGTCCCTTGTTGTGCGGCGTCAGCGTATGCGGTGGCCCATGTCGTGTTCCTCCCCCTGTCGCGTCTCCGTTGTCCTGCAGCTCCTGTGCTCTGTCTTTTCCTTGCCACTTCGTGCTCCTGCATGTCTCCACCACATTGGCGAGCAGGTTTACCCCGTGCGACTTGCAAACCCAGATGATCAAAATGAGGCTATAAACCGACTTGCGTGCTCGTGCGCGTGATGAAGGGTGGAATCATGCTGACTGGCACACGCGGGATGGGTTCAAGGGAAATTATAAAATAAATAAAAAACGGCGAAGCAAAGCAAAAAACGTCGGGCTCGATTTCTAGATCGTCCTGGAGTGACCGTGGGGGTTGATCGGATCAGCAACGGCACTGCCACAGCTTGCTTGTGGCTAGTGGTGCTCAATTTTCGTTCTTGCCTTCTTTCCTTCGTGCTTTTGCTGTTCATCGTTCTTCCCATTTCGCGACTTTTCTCGTCGATGCCTGATGGATGGAGTTGTGGATGCTAATTTGTTCTCTTTCTTTTGGCTCTGCTCGTTCACTTTTACCGCCCTTCACTTCTGACCGACCCACTACCAACGCTCGCCTTACTCCAACCCAACGCAATACAACTCCACGCGATGTACTTCAAATTCGCTCATCTCAACACAACCCAACGTTAACACCGACCCGACCATATGTTCACGACATGGAAATATGGTGCGGGTAGATGGTCCGTGAAGAAGGTGCTTCTTCTCTCGTCCGTGGCGTGGGCCCGAACGTATTTAGGAGTGTGTTGATGAACTCGAGTCAACTTGCTTCGTGAGTGTCGCTCTGTTTTCGTTCGATGGTCACATTGGCTTGGCTGTTGATGACGCGTTGTGACCAACTTGGACGCTAATGACACGCCATGATTAGATACGACTTCTTCAAAGCTGAACTTTTGAAGACTCCTTATTTCGACGACAACATTGCGTGTCATTTCACGGCTAGCTTCGCCGCTGTGCGTATTTCGTTGCCCATACACTACGTAATGGATTTGAATGCTGATCATGGATGCATGGAACAGGGTACGGTAGCGACGACCGTGTGTTCACCTGCTGATGTCCTCAAAAGCAGGATTATGAATGCGAGTGGGCCCGGGTCTAGCGTACGTACTTTTTGCATATTCATGGTGGGTGAGAACTAACGCGTGATCCTATTTCCCTCTGCCATTCAACGCTCCATACGTGCCCACCCGTCCCTACACCATGCTCACGCACCAGTCAACCATCGGTGTTATCCGCGCGTCACTCGCAAGCGAGGGCCCCATGTTCATGTTCAAAGGCTGGGTGCCCGCGTGGTCACGTCTCCAGCCGACGACGATCCTCATTTTCTTGACGCTCGAGCAGCTCAAGCGGGTCGTGGACTGGCAGCGGGGTACACTCTGAGGCGTCCTGTTGCTGCATCCCATCCTTGTCTCTCTTCCCTTTCCTCGCCTTCCTCGCTTGTTTTATTTGTCCGCTTTCTTACCTCCTTGATTGTCGATTCTCTTTGCTTCATTGGCCTCGTTTTTCCCTTTCCTAGGCCTGAGTATCGAGTTCTGGATCGTTCTCTTTCATCAACCCCACCTCTTTGTGCCTGCGCCCTCTCTACTACCCCGTCTCGATCCTACCTGTTCATCACCTCGCCCCGTCGCGCTTGCGCTAGTGCAACGTGATACCACAGACTGGTTGGGATCCTGGCATTTTATCCTAGAGATGGACGAAAGGTCGGGACGGAGGAATAGGCCTAAGACAGGACAGGATGGAGTGCAAAGTGGATATGACATCATCTACGAGGGGGTGTGTGCAAGGAAGCTAGACAGGTGTGGAAAATGGATATTATATGATAAATGTAGACAGCTGCTTGTATTCTGTTCTTGATGTTGTATTCCTGCGAATGTCTGATGTCAAGTAAGGAGAGGTTGAGTCATGTTACATGGGTGAATGTTCCTTCGGAAGGGAGAGGGTGTTCCAACCTACCACGTGCAGACGATAGTGAGCGTCAGCAAGCCCAACGCTCCAACAATTAGCGTGACCACTAAAGCAATTGTTTCTGCACGCAGCGAAACAGTTGACACCAGTCTGACGGGTTCACTGTGCGACAAGCAGACACTGCATAGTAGATATAGTTCTTTTCAGTGCATTGTACAATGGTTGACGAAAATTCAGTGGAAAACCCACTGAATATTGATATAGTTGATTTCGTTGAGTCACTTCAACCATTGAAATCCAGCAAGTGGACACACTGAGTTTCAGCAATTCACTGGATTTGCTTTGTACCTGCTGAAATCCAGCGACTAGTAGATACACTCAATATCAGTTAACGAACGGTGATCAGTACATGAGCAGCAGTCAGTATTATGTACGTTTTTCGCAGGCAAAGGCAAGTGGACGCCAGCGGCCCATCGGGAAATGCTCACAGGGTGTACCTGAAGCGATCACCTTTCTTGGGGTCAGAATTCCGACCCTGCTGTTTCTCGACAAGTTCCTCCTGGTCCTTCCTGGCGTTGATACGCGAGAGGGCGAGGACTATAACGGGAATCGCCCCAAGTCCAATGCTGATAAATATAATCACCAAGCCATCTGTAACGTTCAAGTTCACGAGCATAAGGCGCAGAAAAAAGGGGGGGGGGTCGTTTTCGAGACTCACGTCCGAGCAGATACCTTGGTGCATCCTTGGTGTGGTAGATGTTGCTTCCAACCACTCCTCCCAAGCTGCCCACACTGAGTTGCAGTGCCATGCCAACAGCACGCTTGGACTTTCCTTGCAGGTTATTGGCCAACATCGACGGCGAGCACGAAGGTAAATGCATGTAGCTATCGTTGAAACCATAGAATACTATTCACCAGCTGATAGATCCAGGCCCGCTGGAGAAGCTCCCGATGACGCACAAGTATGTCCCGAAATATTTAACGCCAGGTGGGGCGTCTGTGATATTGATGATATATCCCAGCAAAGCGATCGACTGGGCAGCAAATATGAACGGCCAACGGAGCTTGGCCTTGTCGGAGAAGTGTGCGAACACCAGAACGGTGACGGCTCATCAGGACGTTAGATTTCCTTGAGGTGATGATGAGCTCGATCCTCCACTCACTAGCGCACGCGTAAGGTGGAACGGTCAGTAGCCGGCTGAGAGATATGTTATATCCGAAACTACTTGGGGTCAGCAGAGAAAGGGGTAGCACATGGATAGATATGGTACTTGTTGATAATGGTCCTGTCGAGCAGCTGGTTAGACGGGGTTGACCATGATGTTCAACAGCACTAGTACTCACGGTAAGAAGTACGTAATCGCATTGACTGAGACACAATCAAGTCAACACCTGCCGTTCCATGTTTTCAGGGTACTTACAAGGAACCGAGCAGGAAATCTGGACGACGGCTAATGCCCATACCTAGGTAGGAGTGTTGAATCTATCCATCCTCTCTATGGAAAGGACCACCCCCTACCTGTCAGTCCGTGAAGGCGGCCCAAATCTGTTGGGACATGTTATGTTCCTCCTCCTGTGCTTTGTCCAATTCTGTACACCAAGAGCCGTCAGCGAGAGCAACGACGATCTCACCTTCAGGCCCCACCTCCAAGCCGTCTTGCGATGACAAACGATCGCTCTTCAACTGTCAGGAACTTTGCGGTGGACGGATAATCTACCATGACTTCAATGCATAAAAGTTGGTCACAGATTTAAAAAATAGAACGAGACAATCCACGCTCACCGAAAGTTGCGATTGACGCAAATAACATCGTGGCAAGCCCTTCCAAAATCTTCACAGGATGGCTCGTCTTCAGCATCAGGAAGCTGGGTCACAGGAGGAACCTACGAAGATCCAGGACCATCCTTCGAGGCGACCGTCACCATTCATAAAACCAATGCCATATGCCAGAAGTCCCGAGAACGCCCCTGAGTACAGGTAAGAGTCCTAGCAACAGAATTTGGTGTCTCGGCATTACCAGCCAGGCCCGATGCCCCCGAAAACAGCGCCACGTGGGACTGAAGCAAGTATTTGGGATACCACATAGTGGTGCTGTCTTGTGGAGTCAACGCCGTTTAACATAAAACGGAAGCGGAATTACTAGTACGCGACGCCGGCAAAGGTCCCAGCCCCTGCAACGCCAAGACATATACGCACACCCACCAGTTGGGGGTAGCTACAAGACGATAAGCGCGAGCCAATCTGAAAAAGTTGCGCTCACGTCTTCACGAAACCCATGGACACCCTTCAAACAGAATGCTGAGCGATCGCCCCCGGATCACGATGAACGAAGGAGTCTTACGTGACAAGGCCAGATAGGGCCTGACATTGGAGTGAGCTCTGTACTCGCCTGAATGCTACCACGCGCTCACCAAATCCCCGGAAGCCATCTTATATTCGGGTTAATCGATGGAGGCTTGATGTATTGGATACACTTACTTGGACGGTCGTATGACTCGGATTGCTAGACTTGATGGGACATGCATGAATATAAGATGAAAGGGCCGGGAGGGGGACTCACTTTGATGGGAATTCAAAGAGCACGTGCGGCTGAACGATTGCTCGTGAAAAAACCAGAAAGGAGAGGAGAAAAAAACTCACTATGGAAGACATCATCTATAAACATATTCGTCAACAATCTAAATGAAGCGATAGAGGTCTGACTGACCAAGGCGATGTTATACCTGTTCCCGGTGAGATCCAGCTGCGTTATCAATCCATCAAGTTTTGCGTTACCTATGAGGAAGTTAGCAGAACAATTGGGAATAGATCCAGGTCCTTACGCACCAATATTGCCTGTATGTCACACCTATAAAACAGGGAGCGTGAAAACGTGAGCAGGGAAGGACACACTTCTGTCCACGGACGAAAACAAGCATATCAAGGATATTATTGGCATGAGCCGGAGGTCGACTTTGCGCCAGAGCTTGGTCTCTTGTGCTGCTGTAAGGGTGGGTGCGACACAACGTTCCGGCCACTCCATGCCCCCATACACTCCCCCGCAATCAGGTAGGCCCTGCTGATTATCTGATGATTTCTCCGACATCGGCAACGTGACGGTCTTCAGACAGTCAAAAAATAGGGAAGTCTGGATTACCGTGATTAAGATTATAGGTTGGCCTTTTGAGTCAGGGTTCTTTGGAATCCTTTATGGTCAAACTCGCAGCACAGGTCTTGGTGGTTGGCCTAGTTATCCAATATGGATCGAGGTCCACGGCAGGGAAAAACCTCCGAGTCTGTGGAACATAACCCAAGTAAGCCAGTGGCCACTGTGGAGGCTCCACATCGCAATCGGCCAGTGGGATTCGAACAAGTAGCATGAATTGCGAATATAGACTAAACTCACCGTTATACTTCGCGATGAATTCTGGTGGCATGGATACTTGAACCATATCGAGGTGCTTACTAGCTGATCGCATTTCCGGTGTACCGCTGAGCTCCAGCGTGCACCTTTGAGATGCCCTATAACTATGTGCTTCTGGCGCCTTGGTGTTTCTGCATAAATCGGGGGCTTTCCATGTTTTTGTTCAAGCCCCAGTTTTTTGGGGGCACGCAATTGGAGACGTGGCTAGGAGTGACGGCCTTGCTCCTGGACGTACCCGTAAGTTGCTGGCATGTCACTAATTTGGCTCGTGTCGTCTAGGCAATATTATGATGTAGTAAGACGAGCTGGTCACCAGGGTAGGACCGGGGCATACTTGTAAACATCACCGCCAAGCCATCTAAAAGGTTCATGGGTGTAAGACACGGAAAAGAAGAGTGGTTCTCGAGACTTATGTCCGAGTAAATACCGTGGTGCATCCTGAGCGTGGAAGATGTTGTTTCCAATTAAAAGGTGGTATTATATACACTTGCCTGGGCGGACGGACGATTTGGATCACAAGACTTGACGGTACACGCCTATATGGGGTGAAAATACTAAATGAAGAGGGCAAGGTCACTCTGAGAGAACTCAAGAAGAGTATATGGCTGAACTCCGCGCCCGTGAACGAACCGAAAGGCGTGGCCTCGCTATGAAGTACATCATATGTAAGCATGCCAGCGAGCATTAATGTTATATCTGTTTCTGCTAAGGTCCAACCAGGACGTTATCAATCCGCCGAGTTTTGCGTCACCTACAAAGGCGTTGGGAGAATGTTGGGGTCAGATCCAGGTCAAACCGCAATATTGCCAGCACTTCGAATATGAAATGAGGAGCGTGAAAATCTGGGCAATGCAGAACATACCCAGCAAATCAAGGTCATCAATTGGTATCAGTGGTAGGTCGATTCTGCGCAAGAGCCTGGTCTCTTGTGAGGGCGGTTCCATCCACTCTTTGCTGCCATAGTGCGGGAACGGGACGATCTGGGCCCATCAGGGAAATGGTGAAGAAAAGATAATCTATATGGTCATGATGTTGATGATCTTGGATTATAAGGTTAGATATACAATTATCATATCAACATCATGACCATGTAACGGATTATCTTTTCTTCACTGTTTCCCTGATGCGGAGTGCCTTTTACAGTGTGTTGCATAACAAACTGCAGTGAGCGACAACGCAAAATCATGTTTGTATATGTTTATACACTCAAAAAATACCTGAAAATAATGTAATATTCGTGTGTCGCAGCAGTACGTGTCACACCACTTTGTCTTGGTTGTCGACCTCGAGCGGCATGTGGATGAACGTATCACGTCGCACACAAGTTCTTCCCAAAGGAGACCATCCATCAGTACACTGATTGGTCTTGTCGTCCACACTTGATTCATCAATCCAGACAAAATACTCCATTGGAATATCACCATATTCATATTCTGCTTGCCATGTTGCACGAAGGAGCTCGTTCCTCTCAGATGCTGTTTTCGAGAGCTGCTTGTGTGAGAGTTGGAGCCGACAAACCGCCCTTGACAAAGTTGCCAGGGACTTTGACATCTCGAGTTTCCAAGAGCCAGTTTTGGATCTCGTCAAGATATAGAGTTGGATTTGCATCAAGGATGGATGAGATAAAAGTGATATCCCCTTGCTGAAGACTTCGTGGTCGTCCTCAATGGTGCACAAAAGGATTGTTGACTTGTCCAAAATTGCGGTGGAATCGAAGAATCTCATACACTGCGTTCAGAGCAGCCAGCAAGTTCTGCTATATCTCTGGCAGACTTTCCACCTTCATATTGCCACACAATGATTCTGTTTCGCAGCTGATTGCCAAGGTGAGGTGGCATGGCGGACAGTGGTGAACACGGCAAATGGGCCTGTCACACAACTGTTACAATTTTATTATTATTGCATTTCTTTTGGTTCTCTGACCATTTTTTCAGAGCCCAAATAGTTACAAATACACTATTTCCTGGATCATGCACTGCAGTTTGTTATGCAACACACTGTAAGGGGTCCTGTGAGCCGTGTAACGGAGATGAATGGGTTGAGGGGCCAGCCACTGCAGCCCGTAACACGTTCACTAGAATCACTACTATCCAAATCGTTCACGGTTACATTTGACCGTCACCGCAATGGACGCCGGCCTCGTTTCAGTGTCCAGCCTGAGCCAACGCCATATACATAACGGAAGAATATGCTGGCAATAGGTCAAACGTCAGCGCACAAGAGCTTTTACGCTACTGGTATTTTTGGAAGTGCAATGGTGATGGTGATGTCGTGTAGCCCAAAACCCCACTTCCAAATTCCAATTCGTGGGCAAGTTCAACTACTAGTAAATTGTCCGGGTGGAGCTGTGAAGCGATGATCTAAACTCGTCCGCTCATTCGATGTGGGTTTGCTTCTTGAGGCTCGCTTACTCAGTTACTGGGTGATTGGCTGACAGTGACATTCCTCAGATAATATTGGCTACTCAGAAGATATTGTCGAGGGGTGTGTCGAAGGGTGACAAACACTACCCATAAAGCCTGTCAACGAATTATGTCTCGCCTCCGTTGGGCACACCACAAGCAATTGCCCGATCGCCGTGAGAGGGATGATCGATGACGACTCGCATCCGCTGTCGGACGGAACCACTCAAAGATATGAATAAAAGACATATCACAGGTCACAGTCCGGCACCCGACAAAGGTCCTGTATCATTCCTCTTGTCCTTCTTTTCATTGCCCTGCGGTCTATTTCGAACAACAACGCCAGCCCCAAGATACGAACAGAGGCCTGTAGACCTCACTGACAATTGGGCGCACTCATGTCAACTACTCCCCAAATCGTGAAGCTAAAGGCGGAGCCAGGTGCGTCGTGGAACCAGAAGGAACAACACGTTCTGCCCCAGAACCGACTGGGTATCGTATTATTTGGTGTCATGTGTACCACTTTCCTCGCAGCACTGGATCAGGTACATCAGGCGTCTTCGGGATAACACCACTGATCTGACTGTCTTCAAAGACGATCATCGCTACTGCACTCCCGACGATCGTTGCCAACATTGGTGGTGGAAATAATTATAGTTGGGTCGGAAGGTACTTAACCTTGATTTTCTGTGTGGCATATGTGTCAGTTCGCTCAACACACTTACAGTGCTTATATGCTCACGGGCGCCGCTTTAGGTCCACTCTATGGAAAACTGTCTGATATGTTCGGTAAGCCTTCCGCTTGGCCTCTTGCGCGTACGCATTTCCTGATCGACACGCTAGGACGAAAGCCCATTCTTTATTCTTCAATAATTATATTTTTGGTACGTACTCCTGTCCCGCATGCAGCCACTGCACTCATTCCTGCGATATTAGCTCGGATCGGCGTTCTGCGGGGCGGCACAGACGATGAATTGGTTGATTGTCTGCAGAGCAGTCCAGGGTATCGGAGGCGGTGGCATCCTTCAGCTGGCCATCATCACGATCTCAGATATCGTTCCTTTGCAAGAGTAAGTACGATGCCCTTCCCTGTGGTTGCTTCATTAACGATTCCATAGCCGTGGGTGGTACAGTGGCACAATCGGTGCTACATTCGGTATTGCAAGGCAAGCTCACTCGTTCGTGTTAGTTTCCAACTTTGCTGAAATCTCTATCTGGACAGCATGGCAGGACCACTGCTTGGTGGTGTAAGTCCGTCCTGTGTATGGAGACCGACTTTTCTGACAAGCTGATCCTTTTTTTTATTTTTATTTAAAAAAGGCATTCGCAGAGCACGTTTCGTGGAGATGGTGTTTCTTTATCAACTTGTATGTTCTCCAACGAATGTTGTTTCAGCCCATCTGACTAAGATCAGGCCTACTGGGGGACTCGCAACAGTGCTTCTTTTTTTCTTCCTCCATGTTAACCCGCACCAGAAACGCCCATTTCGTGACGAGGTTGCCGAACTGGATTTCATTGGTATTTTCGGCTTGGTTTCAGGAGTCGTCTGTCTGCTTATAGGCTTCAACTTCAGCCAGACAAACTGTAAGTCGTTTGCCTCACGCAAAACGTTCGTGGTTAGGGCGGAATAACTGATTTGGTTATATTTTTAAGGGTCGGACGCTAAGACGATTGCTTTGTTGGCTGTGGGGGTTGTTCTTCTGATTATCGGTGGCCTCAACGAAGTATTCACGACCCGTTCGGCCGTTTTACCTGCCCGTTTGTTCAAAGTGAGTTTCGTGCCAGGCTCGTCTGCACCGTTCTGAGAAGGTTTGCAGACTCGTACCACCAGTATCATATTGGTAACAGCGTTCCTCCATGCCATCGTCTTCTTCGCAGCCACATAGTGAGTACAATCACTCTCGATATAATGATCTGGTGCTGAATATGTTTCTTCTAGTTACCTTCCTTTGTACTACCAAGGTTCGAGTGTCTTCCTTTTCATTGCATCCAAAGCTCACTTTTCCTAGTCCTTGGCTCATCGGCCACCAGTGCAGGAGCCAGGTATGGTATTCATCGCTACCCTTGATACGCGCGGCTGTGTGACTAACGCAATGTGCTTAGGATGCTTCCATTCACAATCGGAACTTCCCTTGCCTCCATCATCTCTGGAATCGCCCTGTCGAAGAGTGGCAACTATCGTGTGATTATATGGATTTCATACGGTGTGATGACCCTCGGCATCGGTCTGATGATCACGCTGGACTACACGTCGAGCGAGTATGTTCTCCACTTTCTAAATCTATTCACTTTGTTCAACAATTGCATGCAGCGCCGAAAAAGAGATCTTCCCTCTGATCGCTGCCCTTGGAATAGGTTGTTTGTTCCAAGTCCCGATCATTGCACTTCAGGCTGCGATGCCCATGAAGGACATGGCTACTGCATCCAGTAGCGTCATCTTCCTCCGGTCAGTTTCACCATCACTCTGGACCCCTTAACGTTTCTGGCATGACTGAAAACTCTTAGTACTGTTGGAGGTGCTGTTGGCATCGCGGTCGGCGAGGCTATCATTTCAACGGTGCTTCCTAAGAAACTCGCGGGCATCCCTGATATCGGCGGCTACACTTTGGGTGACAGCGCCGCAACGCTGAATGACAGCGTCAGAAAAATTCACTTGATTCCCGTAAGTCTGGCTCAGGCTCCACTTCACATTTGCCCTCGCTGACGTCCAGCAGGACGTCGCCCTCCGTAATGCAGTAATGCACGCATGGTCCCGCTCGATCGCTGCTGTATGGATCTTGTGCACGCCAGCCTCTGGGGTGGCTCTCATCTTCACACTGTTCTTGCGCGCGTATTCCCTGAGCCGTAGGGTCGTGCAAGGCGGTGACGCAAAGGCTACTAACGACGCCGAGGAAGCCGTCGAACTTGATGCTTTCTCAATGAAGGGCACGGACCAGGAAACACACATGGATTCCATTGCAGTTGTTGGATGGTCGGACGAGGATAAGATGACACCGCAAGTATGAATTTCGGTTCTGTCTGGAAAGCTGGTTCAGGGAATACTAGACATGCTACGCGGCCAAATGTGTTAATGCTCTACCAAATATTTGACGGAAATCCTGTGTACACTATATGTATTATGTGAGTGTGTTGCCGCATGAGTTGTGACTCTGTTACGTAACGAGGCACGAGTGAGTGACAGAGTTTGGTCTTTGGACGAGCGGCAGAAAGCAGCATGGCCTTTTCTCTCCCGTGCCACCATCATCTCAATCCACTCGCACCTGTCGCTCAGCTCGTCTTTTGCTTTCTCGCGAACAACTCCTTCTTTTCTTTTCCTCAACATGGCAAACCCAGCTCTCGAACTCTGTCCCAATTTCGCCAGTGAAGCCTTCGCCCCTATTCATGAGGCTCTCATGCAAGCCACCAATGAATCTGTCTAACAAGTCAGCGAGCGTTTGATCGCTGCCTGTGATGCAGAGCACAATGTTTGAGTTGACACCTGGAACCGAATTCAAGCCAATCAGGCCCAGGCTGCTGAAGAAGCAGAACAACAGTGGAGAGAGCAAGAGCAAGAGGAATTGTGCCTTGCTGAAGAGGAAGCAGAGTGGGAGCACAGAGAAGGGGAGAAGAAGAAACCCAAAATGAATGATTTTGACCAAACCACTGCTGCCTCTAGGGTCAATGTCCCCACCCTTCCCAGTATGCATTCCAGAAACCAAACAACTTTGACCATGTTGACCTATGGTATTTATCACTGGCTGGCTGCACTGAGGCATCTAAATACAACAGGTCCAATGCAGATGAGACCTTTGGAATCTCCAAGGTTGATGCCATTCTTATGCTATGCTTGGTTGCCTCCATTGAAGCTTTGTGTAACTTGTTAGAAGACTATGAGGCTTTCCTGCAAGCAAAAAACAATTTTCTTTTCTATGTGAAGAAGGTGTCATGGCTGGGCAAGCATCTGGATGCCCTGGCAGATTTTTTTTGGAATGTTGAGATGCATCCCATGTGTTCCAACCCCAACAGTAATGCTATGGTGCTAACCTATGCATTGAGAGTCTGCCACAATTGGCATGATGACCTCAAAGTCAACAAAGCATTCAACATTACCATCATCAATGACAAGCTGATGAAGAACATAGGCTGGGAAATCAATGCCAAAGCCAGCAAGGAGTGTACACATAAGGCAAGTACCCATAAACCTCTACCCATCCATCACACTAACTTTACTTTCCCCTTGTCTCCCTATTGTTCTATACCTCCTCTTGTACCCCCCCTCTTCTTTCTACTTTTTTTTTCACATCATGGTGATGTCACTCACTTGCCCCACCTCTGCACAAAATTCATTATGATGGCACACTCACTGTCCACTTGCTCCTGTGGCCCATTTGCCCTCCTATCACATTGAGCTCACTTGCCCACCCACACCCATTCATCTTTGCAACTGGCCCATTTGCCCCCACCCATAGCTCGAGTCTATGTGCAGCATTGCAGACTCCCTGTCCACACACACACACTGAGGCTATTGCACTGCATCCACCCATATTGAACTCAAGAAGGGTAGGCCATGCCAGAACTCACGTTCCCATTTGCCCACATGTCAACAACATCCCCAGTGTCATTTTCGACATCACTCTGGATCCTCATCCCCCAGCACCCTGTGATTGCGTAAGCCCAAGAGTAATGGGAAGTAAGCAGAGATCCACTCTGCATGCTACCTCTGCCTTGGGTGCTTCGCACACTGTGTTCACAACTGCAACACATCTACACTATGGGATGGGTTAAACACCTATTGCTAATGAGGCTCCAATGCAAGGGCCCCACCCTCTGGCAATGGGCCATCAGATGTTCCTCCACATCTCACAAGAACTCCTGCCATGAATGCTCCAGCTGCAGAGGTGAAGATCACAGAGCTCAAACATGCCCTTGAGGCCTGAAGGTCTAGAGCCTTGACTCCATATCTTCTTGATGCATGGCAACAATTGCTCACAGAATCTCAGCTAAACATTAGATACCTGTACATAATTGATAGCTTATGCCACAGCTTCTCTGCTGGTCTGTTTCCCCTCACGGAAACTTACATCCCACCTAATAGCTCCACTTTAGTAGAGCACACCAATAATTTTCAAGATATAATCCACAAAGAATTCTCCAAGGGTAGATACAGTGACTTTATAAACCATTGAAATGTTTGGCCTAAATGCAATGTGCAAAGCATATCACAAAAGGGCATGAGAAT